>JAOXYB010078832.1:0-23266 GCA_028565635.1 Phoronis ovalis
ATTAAAAATTATGGGTGGTGGGTATAAAATGAAAGTGCCTTCCCCCCCCTCTCCCACTTTTTTTACTGGAACAGCCCTGAGCTTCAATACCATAAATGTTTAGATATTCTCCATCTCATATAAATGTTTGAGCATCAGGCATCTCTGGATACCTTACATGCTTACTCTGTAATTTTTTGTTTTAACCATTTCATATTTTTATTTCTCTGTTTACTAGCTGCATAACTTTTGTGACCATATACCTGTACGAGCTTGTGTTTCTGCGTATGTTACTGTCAATTTTTCTTCTTTTCCATTCTGGAGTGTAGAAAATAGACTTAACTAACTCTAGATTACAGGAATTCTGCATAACACACCCGGTTAACGCGTGTTATGCAATAAGGGTTACATTTTTTGATAAAATATGCAAATTACACAATGGAAATCTTGGTGTCGAGTTCACTTATTACAGTTCCTACAGCAGTATATAGCCAATTGAAATGAAAAAGGTTATAATAATTATCTTAAGTCAGACCCCAGGATAACAAATCAGTATTATGTTTATGAACATTTGTTGTTCTAGAAAAAAATTTCTAACATTATACTGAATAAAAATACTTGTAAACCAAAATCTGCTAATATCTTAGTAAATAATCTTAAATCCAGTTAGTGGTGACAGATTATTTTTGTGCACTTGATGGATCCACTGGTTACAAACATTCCCAGAATGCTGCGTTTTGTTATAAATGAACAATCATGCAGTTCTACATGCAAAAATGTAACATTCTGGTAATGCTTTGATAGAAAACATTTCATTAATATTTTATCATTTTAGGATGCTGGTTATAGTACTGAAATGAAGGATCACCATGACTATGAGTTTCCTGATGGTAAAACCTGGCAAAAGCTGTTTGCTGAAGGAAAGTTTGATAGAAACCAATATCACTGATATGGGAACATTTTCCCTGACCAAGTCGAAAATTTTATGTTCTTTCAGACATACATGTAACTCATCATGAAAAAGTGTCTATCACAGTAATATAAGGAAAGTTAAAGAAAATAACTACATAATCAATGTGAATGCAATTACTCTATTTTTATTTTATACAAAAGTTTTAATAAGTACAGTAAGTACTTTTAAAGTAATTTATTTAACTTATAATTCTTCATCCAAAACATACAGTTGTATCATATAAAATATACATATCTTATTTAATCGCTATGATTTAATGATACTTACTGTTTTCGTAAATGTCACTAATTGTATTTACGACTAAGTTTATATTATTTTGATAAAAGAATATAATTTTCCACTGACATAAAATGTGGTCACTTGATATTTATTTAGGTTAAGTGGGTATGCAAGGAGCATTGAACAATGTCTTTATAACAGAAATCGAATGCCAGTCATGCCTTGCGGAACAAACGGTCTTCTTCACTTTGGAGTTAAAAAGTTTCTTTCCAAAACTTGCATATCACCTTTCCAACTAATTCAAGTGTAAAAAATTCTACATTCTGGACATGTTAGTTAAATTTTGTCTAGTTGCCTGGAAAACACTACGCAACAGGCCATTGTTTAATATAAGAGATGTAACAAATAGAGAAATCCACTAGCGCCATCAGCTAAACAACACAGCTTTAAAGTTAACCTAGAGGCTTGTTACTGTTTTAAATAAAAATTCATTAAAAATACTTATTACATTTTCTTCACAGAAATTAAATATTTCAGACTATCATGAACTGCATGAAATTTAATTAGCATTTGATGACACCTCATGAAAATCATTCTGTACATCCTACAGGGAAATCCAGTGTATCTAAATTCCATCATTTGCTATGACCAAATTGTAGATACCATGAATAGTATTTGAATATTAATAAATGTTGACAAAAAAATTCACTTTGCTAAAAAAACTAAATTGCTTATATAACCAAAATCACTTGTGCGATTTAAAGGTCCATACCAAATTATGGGAGTTTACATAGTTTACACAAATTTAGATCCACTGAGTTTTCCTGAAGGATGTACCGAACGATAAGGCCAAACTAAAAATAAAGTTGTTTAATGGGCCAAAGCCCTCAAAAACTGAGTCCGTAGGACAAGTTTTATTATTTAAAAAAAAAGTGTTAAATTATTTTAGTGTTAAAAGAGTTGGGTTTTTATATTTTCTGGGTTTTTTTGCAATAAAGTAAACAAAAAACCCCCATTAAAATGCCGAAATTTGAAGTGGTTGGAAATGAAAGTAAAAACGCAAAATTTGAAACGGTCGCACCCGTTAAACAAGGTTTATTTTTTTGTCTCCCCTAAGGAGTTATTAAACACTAATTAAATTGCATACATTTCGCAATTGAGTCTAAAAGTAATGACTTAGCCTAAATGCTGAAGTTTCAGAAAACATCTATTTTACATGAAGTAAATGTTATACTGATTTTTCACAAATTTATGTTTAAAACAGTAACCAAACTCTAACTTAGCCTTACTTTTCTAATAAAAAAAAGTCCTTTAGATGGCATATGCACAAAGTAGGTGCAACTCTCCATTTGAGGTTATTTAAGATCCTGTGTGGTTCTTGTACTCATCTAGTATGTAGCTGGGAATATGCGCTTCCAAAACCTAGAAAAATATTCAAATTGTCAAGATACAAGATTTAACAGTGAAGGAAAGTACAGAGTACAATGTAGAATACACATCAGTAATCAGTCTCCAATTGAAGCACACTTCATACATTATCAGTCTCCAAGTGAAGCACACTTCATACATTATCAGTCTCCAAGTGAAGCACACTTCATACATTAGATGTAAAACAGTGACAAATTATTTCAATGAGTTTAACAAAATATGTCCTAACATCAATGTAATATAAAAATAAGATTTTCATTCAAAAAGATTTTATTTTAGAATTACTTCTTTTCAAAACTTATAGAAGGCTCAGAGAGAATTAAATATCAAGTTATGAATAAGCAGCATTTAGTAGACTTTTCGTAATAAAATTATTTCGCAAGTGGAGTTATTAATTAAACATAAACATCCTTCCAACCTGTCTTGAGAGACTACTCATGTGTATAAAGTCATCTAAGAAGATTAAAACATTCACCACCTCTTGTGGAAGATCAGCAGCTTTGGAACTGAAAACAATAATTAGAAAAATGTAGATTAGAGAATACACATTAGAAAACGTAACAACACATTGGTTATAAGAAATTTAGGAATATTGCACAGGCAGAAATAATTGCAAGCTATTCAATATAATTATGATTGAATAGGGCTTTGCAATAAACAAGATATCCTGTATATCATTTTTCTGACAGTGTTTAATTAAATTTATCAACACGTTTTTATAACCCGTTTTATTTATGACTGACATGCTTGACGAAGAATATCATGATTATGCAAACTAACCTAGATGAGCTCTCCACATAGGACCTTACAAACTGTCCGAGCAAAGCTAAGAATTGATCTGTACAGTCTGAATGGAACTGTTTCAGTAAAGTAATACAACCAACAACAAACGGTGTACCATCCAATGGCTCCGCTGGACGTTTACAGATAAGACCGCCTGTAACAGAAAAAAAATAAATATTGCCACTGCAGTGAAAGACATCTTTATGTTAAATTAATTGTATAACGGGTATTAATAATTTATTTCCGTTATGTGAATAAGTTTTTGTGCATAACTGAAGTGAATTTGAAAGAAAAAAATCCAATTCTGTGTATTAATAAATACACATGCTATAAGAGGTTAAGTATGTTACTTTTTTAAACTTACCAACTGATTTCATGTATATTAATTTTGGCAACTGCGAAATCACAAACAGAAAGCAGGTTACCGAAAAATACGGCAGCATTTTTGTTGTAATATAAATCTGAAAAAACAAGCACATGTATAGTGGATAAAGCGAATTTAAATGTTTACAGAACCAAAGATATTTTCTTTCAACCAAACATAAAAACTTAGTCCACTTCAACAGTCTATAATAAGACTGTGCAAATTAAGTAAAGCCGACAAGTATATATTAATGAAATTTACATCTTGTTTCATGATGTTTGTTCATTACCTTTGTTAGTGGATTGCTGATGCCTGCTGTTTCCAAATATGATGTTAATTCGTACATTAGAGGATTTTCTTCAGATGGATAAGGCAGTGAAGGGTCTTGATAATGTTTCTCGATGTCTGCCAACAAAGCACTGGAAAGCAGGCAAGCATTTATTTATTAAATGATGTCCAATTGTCAAAAAGATGTTCAGTAGTACTGCATAGAACTTTCACATTTGACAGATCAAGCAAACAAAAGATTACACATTTTTGGTATTGCATTCAATTATCAAAGCAATCTATTTCGGCAGATTAATTCAATTTTCGAAAGGTTTAATTCATTATCCAGCAAAGTAGAAAAATGGAAGAGTTATTTGTGGCAGAAGAAAAATCTCAAATGAATTCTTTTCTGCATTACAAAACCAAATTTATGAGCACAAGAAGTGCCTTATCATTGACAGTCATTCTTGTCACTTAATTATTGAACATGTTTTTCTATAAAAATTCACTTTTATTTTCAAAGTTTCAAAGCATAAAATAAACAAATCAAGTAATTACAAACACTGAAAAATTTTAAATGTCTAACAATATTTGGAATTGAATAACAAGATAGGGATAGGTTACTGAACATGTACTATTTTTAAATAATCCAATTACAGAGTCTCTGTCAATCTATCGATAACTGACAAGATGATATTAATTACTTATGAACACCCATTCTGAATAAAAAGAATCTTTTTATGTAATACAAATACTTATCATATCAATAAGTAACAACACTTACTCATTAGTGGTCTGTAGTGCACTACATAAAAACTTGGAATCAAATTTACAGGACGTGTTTAGCGCATTGGCAATCTGCCTTCGTAATAACTGCATCTGGCCAACTTTCGAAGCTGTATCCAGGAAATGGCTCCAAAGTTTGGTTGCTTTGGTAATAATAGCTCCATACGTTTTCTGTGGTTGTGCTGCAACAATACGTTTTATTTCAAGTAATAGTTATTAACCATCAAAAATATGACAACACCAACAGTTATGTAATTTTTATTTCTGCTGTGATCTGACACAGTTTATCCAGATTTTCAAATTTAAATTAAACAGCATGAAAATAACATCCTATTATAGTTCTCCTAATTACGGAAATGATAACTAAAATAAAACCTAAAATTAAATAATGAATAAATATTTTTACTACTAATAACTGCAGTTAACATTTCATTTTATTATGAATTACAGGAGAAACTATTACCAACAGAAATTCAGTCATTACATTTTACTTACCCATTATGCCCTTAACTGGGTTAACACTTTTCAAGAATTGAGCAAATAACTCCACCCAGTTTTTATCTCGAAGCACAGTTCTTTGCATAAATATCAGGAAGTTTTGTAGCTCTTTGACAATCATAAAACACAGCAAACGATCAAGTCCTGTTAAACCAAATGTACCAACTCCTCTCTAAAAACAAATAACCCTATTTTATTTCAATTTCTAATATGCCCACATAGGCTTAAATACGACATGGCAGAGCTAGGCTGTGTTGATAGTGCCTATACTATCAACGTATTATTTTTCTCCCATTTTTTGGGGGAGTGGCACCTTAGTTTTGGTTATTTTCTAATGTCAATTGTACTTTCTGGTAAAAGCACAGAAATTGCTTAGATCATTACAATTTTTTTTTTAATGAAAATTTTATATTGGACTTATATGCTAATAGAGTAACTGTGACTCATGGGTAGGCTGCATACCACTACAATGTATTCAAAGTTTTACGAGTATGAAAATTAACTGGTAGTGTGTAAGTGGGTGAACACCAAAATCACAAGGAGCTAAAAACTTAGAAAAGCTTGCTTGACTTTATATTTGCCTGAATGTTATAATGCAGGTGGGTAGGAAATTTAAAGCTATATTTTAGCCTGCTAAATGAATTTGAGACTTTACAATTTTTCAGAGATACCATTTTGATTACAATTTTCAGGAAGGAAATGATTAAAAAATAAATCTCTCAAAAAAAGTGAAATATAGTTTTTGTTTTAATCTTTTATTGGGCCTTACCTCCAGTTGTTGAAAAAGTCTAGCGTTGACTACTTCAGCTTTAGTCTTCACATCATACCAAGCATTCATGGGGTCAATGTAAGAAGTTGTTCTACAACACATTTAGATATATCTACAAGAAAATCTACTCCTTCTTGCAGAAGGGTCAAACTAATTCAGCAGTGACAGTTCAACAAATTCTTCAAGGTCTTTTAAAAAATAATTTTAAAGGAGTTTGACAGCCACCAAGCACATCATGAACAAACATAAACTGATATGCAGCAATATACTGCTCATTACATTTTGCACTATATAATGAAATACTTACCTTGGATCTGTAATGCGAAGTATTTCTCTAGCAAGTCGTCCAATGAAATTTACTGATTCCCCATCTACAGGCATGTATCGTGGGATAGGAATGGCCGTGGATTGGTATATACTCTCCCAATCTTGTACCTGTGCATCAAAGGGTGATTTATATCCAGATATAAAACATGCAGTTAGTCAAAGGAAATATGTTTAAAATAAAATTTCAAAGAAAAGGATAAGTTCTTGCTGAAATTAAATAAAAGCTACAAATCTTTAAAACTATAAAACAATAAAATACATCATAGCTTGTCTGACAATGAAAATTGCATTTTCATGTTGATGTTAAAATAATTTAGGAGTTTGATGCATCAAGTGACATCTGGTAATAAAAAATACAAATAAATCACAAAATTGTTTTTCTGATAGACATACTTTAGTTCTTAAGAAACTGTTGCATTCTTGTTCTACGTTGTAGTTGATTATTCTAGACACTTCTTCCTGCCATATTTTTAAGCCATAAATATTTACATAGTCTTGTATGTATTCAAATGACCTTCTAAAACCATCCATTTGTGCACCCATAGTTTCTAATTTAGGCATCAACTCACTGACCTGAATAAATAAAACTAAATTAGAGAGAATAAAAATTAAATGACAGTTTAATCAATTAAACCTTTTGGGGAAAAATGGGAAAAAAATCTAACTTTTAAACTAAACACATTTTTTGTTGTGGTAAGGCTATTTGGGAAAAAAATAATCAAAATAACTGATGCTCAGTGGTTACAGTGGTCATTAAACATTTTAACAACAAATCACAATTAATTGCATTACATGCATTTGATGTAGCCACCATTCGCGAACCCAAACGTTTCAAGTATAATGCATTTTTTAAGAATGAATCACATGAGCTCACGGAGAACTGTGCCTTTGTTCATTTACAAAATGGTTTATGCTGGGAACATTTCAGTTTGTGGCTAGTGGTTTCCCCAAGCATATGTAAATATTCTATTAACCGCAGCATCAGAGACGTACACTCTTGCTGCATCTTTGGTATTTAGTATTTATTACACAGAACTAAAAAAAATATGCACAATCAGTTATCTAGAAAAGGTCCATTGCAGAAGAATATAGAATCAATTACATATTTAATCACATTTACATAGACAAAGCTATTTCATAGTTGTCGTAATTTTGTTGTATTTGAACTTAATAAATATTCATGGAAATATAAAACATATTTCATTAAAAGGTATATAGACCAGACCTAGGTGAAGTGGAGAAGTCTTTAAAATGTATACACTTAAACTATACCTTAGCTCTTGGGTTAAAGATGAGGCCCCTGTGAAGAGCACTGGCAACTTGCTTCACAAGTTCCTTTCTTATACCATCTTCCAACAACTGTTTTGGGTCAATCTAAAAACAAATCTTTCAATTCTTACTGTTATTTTTTTCCTAATCCTGCAAGCATCCACACATAATGACCCACACAAAAATGGTTGCGGAACTGAAGCGACAAAACAACTTAAACTTTGAAACAGTTCAAACAGCAAAAGACATGCACAAACAAGAAATAAATACAAAAACATGTATAAACACCATAATCTTCCTACCAAAATGTTTAGGAATATACTCTTTACACGTGTAACTCAGTGGACCTATATATTCAACTCAACTATAAGTTATATTAATAGCAGTCTCTTTTTAATTTTTAAAGCACAGGATTTATACCTTTATAATTCCGACAAGAGTAGTTTTCATCATTAGAATTCCTTCAGTGAACACCGATATAGCATGAGTTAACCGGGCAACCTGCAAAGAAAATAAAATGAATATCACTCACTCTGATAAAAACAAATCCACCACAGGTCACTAACACTCATGAAAATGTTGTGAAAAATGTTCACATCATGTTAGATAATTTAAGTCAAAGTAAGAAAATAATTATGCATGAAATGATGTTCATACAAAAATGCTCAAGTCGATTTTGTTATATCATACATAACACATAAAGTACATGCCTGATATCTCTCATCAAGCTGTGCATATTCCCTCATTTTATCTTTTTCCAATCGTGTTGGTACCTCTTTGATTTGCGTTGTTTGCATGCTGATTATCTGAGCCAATAATCCAAACATACTTTCTGGGATAATCTGCAATATAATAAATTGCACACAGGGGTGGATCCAGGAATGTTTTCAGCTTAATACTTTATAACAACTATAAAATTTATAATTAGAAGTATGATAGTACAAAATGTGCATGCTTTTAGTACATACACAGCAATAGAGTACATAGTATAAATGATCACAATGATAAGCGTGACGGACAAAGTAAGATTTTGTTATAAGTTAACATATTCACAGAATCCTTCTCACCTGCAAAACTTTCCGAACATAAGACACAAGTTCTCCGGAGTAGTACTGTGACACACTCATCATATCTGGACTAGCAGCCTGACTAATTCTCAAGAGAGGAAGATCTAAAGCTGATGCCAGCTTCAGGAAAGTTGCTCTAAGTTTGGTGACAAGACCAGGGTTTTTCTTGATTCCTTGTTGCATATAACCAGTGTAGCTACAACATAGGAAAAGACATACATTGATAGCCACATTCACTGCGGGAAAAGCAAGAATTTGGGAGAAAGCACAGAGTTGCTGGGTATGTGTTTGTGATTTTTCACAAATTTATGTTTAAAACAGTAACGAAACTCTAACTTAGCCTTAAGTTACGAGCACTTTCATATAATGGTATCTTACTGTCTTGATCACATAGTTTTTACAAGCTTAGGTTGAATTTTACATTTATTTATAAGTATATTCGCTTTTAGCAGAGAATAAACAAACACTACCTCCTTATTTTGTGAACTTTTCTAATAAAAAAAAGTCCTTTAGATGGCATATGCACAAAGTAGGTGCAACTCTCATTTGAGGTTATTTAAGATACTGTGCGGTTCTTGTACTCATCTAGTATGTAACGGGTGCATAAGTGAGTGAATGAGTGATAAAGGGTGTGAGCGAGTGAGTAAATTAGTTAAAAGTGAGCAAGTGATTTGGTGGCTGGGTGTTGGGTTGACTGAGTGTGCTAGTAACTTGAATATGTTCAAGAACTCACCTATCAATAATCTCCCATGCATAGCACAGATCAGCCACAATTTGTATTGTAATTAAGACTTCTTCCTTAATATTGATTGTTCTTATCATTTGGTGCAGGTATCGTCTGGTGTCAGCCAAAAATTGTTTTACTTGCAGGTTAGCTTCAAGTTGATGAAATTCTTGAACCTAGCAAAATGGATTAGAAATATTAATGGAGAATTCTGAGAGACAAAGAACCTTCTTCATCAAGATGTGAACTGACAGCAAATGTTCAAATTCGATGTTTCCAGTCAACATTGGAACTTCGTAATATGGTTACTTTCTTGTGGCACAGGATATAACTTGTGCTTTTTACAATGTTGTTGTATTAGTCAAGCTTACACTTATTTCAATTTCTATTACAAGTTATGATGTTTATTGTTTTGGTATCTATGGTTACCTCTTCTAATGCTTGTATAAGCTGGACAATTTTTCTACCAGCTGATGTGGCATCATCATAGTTTAGCGAATTAATCTGTTTAGCCATTTCAGCAAACCAGTTTTGAAGGTTCTCTGAAAAATACGTAACATAATGAAATTAATACATAATTTATGTATTTTTATGTACACTTTGTTTTATTTATTTTGCAAATAGAGTTTTTATTCAAAAGTCAACTTTTTTCCAAAAAATTTAAAATGCTCCAAAAAATAACATAATTCTAAATATATATAATGTCTAGATATTTTAGGTACTAACCATTTTTTTCAACTCTTGTCAAAGGTTTTGTACCAGAGAAAACATCGCTTAATTCTTGGATTCTCTCACTACCTTCTTTTTTATAACTTTCCCACTTTTCTTGTTTTTCTGCTAACATTTGTTTAAACATCTGAAAGTGAAGGCAAGTAATTTCGTATACTAAATACAGATTGCAGATGTGATATTCCACAATATTGGATCTGCTTTGAAAATAAACTGCACAGTCGGAAAAATGGTTCTAATGCACACTTCAAATTTCATCAACATAGTAAAGAAACCTCAAGCAACATTTTTGATTAGCTGATGACCAATTAGTCAGTCTCAAAGTAGGCCATCTTAAAAGAGAACAATGGCACAGCTTCGATATTCATAAACAGTAAACTATTTGTGGGTTATGTTAAGCAACAATTCAAAACATACTGTTACCTCTTTAAGCATAAACTCAAACTGCGCTGTATTCAGCAAAAGTTCGAAGACATGCAGTGGGTTCAGCTTACTATCTGTAATGACCTGTTCACGCAAACCACGACAACGTTTGTTTGCATCTGCACCTGTGGAGAGTAACAAGTGCAATAAAATACACTATTTTTAAAAGAAATTGTTACATAAGCAAAGAAATTAAATTATTTAATTTCCTGACTGTAATGTGTTATTTCCATTCCATAGACACTCATGCTCAGCAGACAAAACTGCCGATAGTGTAAGAAGTTGCTAGCAATACCGTCTTCTCATACATGGGTATTCCACTACATAGGCAAACCAAGCATATATACATTCAATAGAAATTAAGGCAAATCTTCAATATTAAACATGTGTTAATGTACAGAATGTCTAGTTGATCTGTGGTATTATATAGTATAATACCTCAACTCAATAATTTGTTTAATTTTATAAAATTATATTTTTTTCTGATTTTTTTTTTACTTATAGTTCAATTGAATGGTAAAAACAGGAAATATGGGGTTTATCAACCAATGGAATACGCAGGAGAAAACTCTACACTGAACATGAAACAAAATAATGTGATTAGCGCAACCGCCAAGTAGGAGCCAAACAATATTATATTTATTTATCATAACGTGTACAGGTACATACTTTGTGACAACGCTGTTGTATGCAACATCATCCATCGGATAGTAACATTACATTCCCTCATGACGTTCATTAGTTTTGGTATGTTATCTAGTACATACTCTTCCTGGAGCATGCCCTCTTTTAAGAACTGCATAACAACAGGGATTAGCTTCTGGATTTTTGATTGATACTTTGTAGCCTGTAACAAAGATATGATAGGAAGTTATTTATTTTAGGAACAAGGTTGTATGTATCTAAAGCTATGCTAGAGAGTTTAAGATTATTAGATACGAGCAACGAGCTATGAGTGAAGTGTGTATGCCTGTCATGAGCAATTCAGCGAGAAGTAAAAGAAAATCACTCAATTTTGTTTTATAGAAATATCTGCAGAACTTATGGACTACTTCAGTTTTTTTTACTTTTTGATTTAACAGTCGTGGTACATGTAGATGCACATTTTACTCATTACTCGTTTTTACGAATATTAAGCTCTCTATTGCTCAGTTAAAAAATAGCAGTATAATAACTATAGAACATTTTTTAGCAATCAGAACCAGGTTGAAATATGAGCATGCCTCTATTCAAACATTATAAATAAATGCCAGTGATTTATATTCCCTAGAAGGGAATAGATAATTCAACTCAATGACCAATAGTTTCCTTCAAAGTTTTATTTTGACTACTACCATTACTCTGCTGTTTTCTGATTGGATATCTGTCCAGTTGTTATTTAGTTTTCCTTAGAAAATATTTCACATCAGTATCTTACATGTATTTTAATAGGCTCACAAATCTATAAGGTAATCTACAGTAATTAAAGTGGATGTACTCATTACCTGTTCTCGCACATTAGATATGTCTAACGTATTATTCAGCGCTGTAATAGCAGCCTTGTACGGTGTCCAGGCATCTACTAGATTAACAGTGATTCCCATATAGATACTTATTACCTAGAAGATGAAAACATATCTCAATGAATATCTTTTTAGTTTGGGCAAAATTTTTTAAATATTATTAAATTTGATAACAATGGAAGAGGTATTAATTAAACTTCAAATTTTTGAAATTATTTCCATTTTTTTCCTGTGCAGCAAACAGTCTTGTCTTGACCAGGTGATCATACAAATTATGCAAAACAGAGCACTCAAAATTTTAGTTGGATTTTTTTGTATCTGAACTGATAATATGTGAAGCTTAATAGTGGCTTTCACATGCTGATGTCTGCATATGCAGTCCATAAAACACAGATAGACAGACTGCTTTAGCAGTCCTATAATTAAAACAAAAACAAAAATAATTTATTAGTAATGATAAATTTCTTACCCAGTTATCTGGAAAGTGCTTGTCTACAATTTCTCTCATTTTTGCTTGTTGCGAGTGCAACATATTCGGAGAAAAATACAAGATTACATACAACATGGCTGCCTGAGTTGCAAGGGCAGTACTACGATGCTCCGGGAAAGGATATGCTGAAATCTGGTTGTAGATATCATCTGAGCGCAATCGTCCAATCATCATGCCAATGTATGTTTTGTTAATCGGTACTCTCCTACAAATAAAAATAGTTGTTTTCACAAAGTTCTGATACAATTTCAAATAATATTTTTAAATTTTGACCAAAGCAGAGAAAAAAAAATTTATGGTGTCATCAATCCCTTCCATCACTACTGGTCACCACTAGTTGGACACCTAGGAGTAACATTCCTTTGATTTTTCTTCCTAATTTAGGTAACATTACATCGGAGAAGCTCCTATCCTCAATATCCCCATCTGATCAAAAGTAAAGAGAGAGAGAGATCCAGTTCCCCATTCCCCTATTAGTCCAGTATTAACAAAGACTGCTTCGGTGGAATAGTATCAAATATTTTTTTGAATTTAGTGTTCTGTGATCATATTTTAACAAATATAAATGAGTCTTCGGACTAAAATACAATATCCCAATATGCAACAATACATGCATTCACCAGCACTGCAGAGAAGATGACAACTTGTGGAAGCGCATTACACTGCGATATTGAAAAAAAAATATGTATTGTCTTCTGCTATAAAAAAACAGCAAATGATGCTTCTTTACCACTAAAAGAACTACCAAACATTACAACCACCTTTTTTCTTTTTTTTAAACTTTTTTTATGAATTTATTGGCAAAGAAAATACAGATTACAAAACGACAAAAACTGCTAAAATAAAAATAAAATGTAACAAGTTGTCTGCTAGTTGTACATTGTGGTTTTAAATATTGACACACTTAACTATTATAAACAAAATTTCCCCATTCAATCTAATATCTATCAATTTCATTTCGGATTCTCGCTATGTTTTGTTCTGTCGCTATGACATGATTTATATAGGATTTCATTACTATTTTTGAAGGTTGAACTTTGGTAATAAAACATTTAAACATATAAAATTTTAATAATAACATAATATGATTTATGGCAACATTATAATTGTTCAGGAGCTTGTACCTAGGAGGTAACCAACTTTACTGTTTGTAACATTTCTTCACATATGCTTAGTGAGTATAAGACTTACGCAAAATATGACTCAGGATAGTTAGGAGGTCTTTTAGCACCAGGGACATTAGAATATCCTGTTCCACGGAGAAGTTTACAAACATCATCAATGTTAGAATCAATAGAGGCATTCTGTGCACTGAAATAATCAAATATTTTTAACTCACAACTGCATAGCAGCTATAATAAAACAAAATAGACCAAAACATTTTTCTCAAAGCATAATTATACTATAATATAACAACTTTGTCAGCTTCTATTTTATCAAAATTATTTTACACTACTGGCATTGTTCTACTTATACTAAATAGAAAATGGGACACTGCTTCAATTGTATTTGCTTTCTTACAATAAAACTTGGCTCAACTTGGACAATTATATGTACATACCTGTAACGATGGTATGATACTAATATACGTTCTCTGACAACACTATCAATCCTCACGTCAATCACAAGCAACATCACCCCATACAAGTATAAAGCTTCACACTGAAAGTAACAAAAAACAATAAGTCATGTAAACTGTACAGTATGTCATATGATATTTCACTAGCAGTTGGTGAGTTTCAGTACTGTTCCCTATTATATGGAAAAGCTTGCAATTTCTTCAAATGTAGACTTCTCTACTTCTCAAAAATTTAAGGACGCAATCTGACAACCTTGCTCTTAATCAAGCAATATAATGTAGGCACAAGCATGTAGACATGTGCAACATTTGATTTTTTATTCCTACTATGCTTCTATCAAAAAAAATAAATTATATTTCTGTACCTAAAAAATACTTTCATACAATACAGCAGAAATTATGTCAATCTATTTATTAATTGTCCTGTGCAGTATAGAGGATATAGGCAATTAGTCTATTACTCATGACTACACACATTTGAATTATTTCTTACTTCTAATATTAAGAAAATGTCCATTTTACTGTGACAATGCAGAACAAGTTAGTCTAACAGCAAGGGCAAAACATCAATATACCATATAAATTCACTTTGTCCATGCATCTACCCTACTTCTGCCAGGTTCTTTAAAACATTTTAATTTTAAAAAACAGACTGGTCATAATGTCATCAAACAGTTTAACTAATACTTGACACAATATAGAGGACTTTATTTTTTGGTCTAATGGACATTTTTTTACATGCCTTTGTAGCATAAAAAAATTTAATTTTACCATCAACTGTTTTCCATCTTCATTCAGTAAAACACTCTCAACTGTTTGTTGGATGTGCACCCCTTCTTCCAAATCTTCTAGAAACCTAAAAGAAATGTATACAGAAACTTTATTATTATATACACGTCATACGGGTGTGTATCACTTGTGATGTACTCCCATTTGTAGCACTGTCTTAATTTCTTTGTGAAAAGCAGCAGGAAATTAATCTTCATTTGATTTTAGTGGGACAGTACCCCCCCCCCCCGAGCATTTATAATTGAACAAATCATAGTCATGTGCAAGTTTAAATGAGTCGTTACCTATTTTAATTTCAATATTAGCAAACATTTCAAGTTGAAGAATTTTATTTAAAAATGAACTGTATAATTGTTTAACTGAAACAATCGGGACACTCACCTGTTCAAATCAGGCACACTC
The DNA here is from genome assembly GCA_028565635.1 of Phoronis ovalis. Classification (NCBI taxonomy): domain Eukaryota; kingdom Metazoa; phylum Phoronida; family Phoronidae; genus Phoronis; species Phoronis ovalis. The sequence continues at coordinate 15,368 of JAOXYB010078832.1, forward strand.
ACCTGTTCAAATCAGGCACACTCACCTGTTCAAATCAGGCGCACTCACCTGTTCAAACCAGGCACACTCACCTGTTCAAATCAGGCACACTCACCTGTTCAAATCAGGCACACTCACCTGTTCAAACCAGGCACACTCACCTGTTCAAATCAGGCACACTCACCTGTTCAAATCAGGCACACTCACCTGTTCAAATCTGTAACATACTTATGAACACTTTCAAATGCAAGATAAAATCGGGTTAATATCTCTACATGATTCTCACGAAATTCTTCATCCAAATCTTGCAGTTCCTAAGTCGACAAGACAGAAAAAAGACAATTAACGGTGGTATAAGAATACTAGGTCTAGATTCATAATCCTACTAGTTAAATTCGTTAAAGTTTTGAATTCTTGTCCTTGAATTTTATTTTTAATATGTACATCGTTTAAAGAATTTGGGAAATACTTATAGTCTTGGTATAGTGTACTGAACAATGTAATATGTACTCATTAGTCTGGATATCATGAGTTCATGTATTGCCTCTTTGAAGCCTTGTTGGAAAGATTAACAAAGAACATAGCACGAACCAATGGGGGACCGACAATATGAAAGAGGGCATCCATGTCCCAACAAACATTTGCCTGAAAGGTATAATTTTAGAGTCGTATCACGGTAATGCATGTTACATGTTTTGGATATGATTTTCTGCTTTAACTGGGGATCATTGCCAATTTTATCATTTTGTTAAGGTGCAATTCTGATTAAAATATTTATACAAGTCCAAATTTAGAATAAAACAAGATCATTCAGTCAATGAACATTCTTTTCCAGTCACTTCACAAGGTAGTCATAATCTCTATATCTGACCTATTGGTTCTAACACTTTCCTAGTCAAAATCTATCGTCTTTGAAATTAACAATACTCACTTATATGATGAAAATTTCGATACAACAAACAAGATATTGGGCCTAAAAATATTAAAACTTTACCAAAGGGTTCTTTCTAAGAGGTACTACAGAAGTGTACCCGGCGGACAATTTCCGCAAGGCGGTAAACTTCTAGACTCATTTATAGGAAATCATAAATCTTCTACAAAACTCCGTGACCGGAACTCTCGCTCTTATATGCGATATTTCCCTTTTCCGGTCACAGAGTTTTGTAAAAGATTTATGATTTCCTATAAATGGGTCTAGAAATTTACCGCCTTGCGGAAGTTGTACCCTGGGTACACTTCTGTAGTACCCCTTACGACAACGACCCTTTCAGCCCAACTAACATGGGTATTTTTTTAGAACTCCAGACTCACTGCATTAGGAGTAACCTTAAGCAGATATGTTGAAACATGAATACCCCATTTTGTTTCCCCTGTACCTCACACCCTCCCCCTCCAGTCCCCTCCCGAGAGCATCCTTATCATGAGATCAGGGGCTATTATACATTCTAATTTATAATTATATACTCACCGGATTTGAATCAATTTTGTTGTCAAAATAGTCGGCACTTTTAAAGTAACTAAAATCACATAATATTTCACCATATTTCAGCTGATCCTGCCTTGTTTCAAGTTTGAACACAGCTGGGATAAAGTCTGAAAGTCTTAGCAGCTCGGCAGTAATGGCATTTCCTCTCGCAACAAGTCGGAGAATTGTCTGTCCACACAAGTTATTCTCCGCCAGGAAATCAACCATTTTCGATATCAAATGACACCAAAATTCGACAAATTCAAATAGTTCTGTTACTTTCTAATGGTTATATGCCCTGGAGACGCCTTTATCCACTATTATTATATTCTTATTATTTTCACAATTGCTTAAAATAGCAGATTTTAAGTAAAATTACATACTCTTTGATTCCTCCCCCTAATCTTTTATTTAGCGCCACCTAGCGTCACGTGATGTGCATTTATAATAGCAGATCGACTTACTCGTGATCTTCTAATAGGTGGCGCCCACCACATGTGTCGTCTTTAAGTGGATCTTATCATGTACCATCTATTTAACCTAACTTCAGATTGCTGCAATCAGGAAACAAGTCACATTTTGTTTATATTTGTAGATTAAGTCATACTAAAAGCAAATATTTGAGAAAATTATTCATCGAAACAATTTGTTTAATAGAACAAGAAAATAATAGACTGGTCAAAATACAACGAAGAACACAGTAGAATCGGACTTTATTAGGTTATCCAGCCTTCAGCCATCCACCTGACACTGAACATTTTACCGTTGTATTTTATTGTCTACGTATATGCGTTAATGCATCAGAAACCATAAAAAATTGAATTACACTGTATGTAGTAAGTAGAGCTATTATATTTGCTGTAACCACAGCAAAACATATCTGTTTTATGCTTGATTGGTAAGTCATAAATTTGTCTTTGTTTTTCTATAGCATTTTTCTTATTTATTGTACACACTGAATTTGCACTCGTTCATGTTATTCTGCTTTCAGTGACTAGCAAGTTAGTCATATAAATCAAAAAAAATATTAAATTTTAAATGCTAGCAAAACTACGATGAATCGTTAATTGTTTTGACATAATAAGATCATATTAAGAAATGATAAATGATGGTTTGCTGTCCATATGAATGTCACGCGCAATTGTTGGCGACCAAAAATGCCGCTAATTACATTACAATTAACTCAGAATGACGTCTACCGTATAAGATAAGTAATTTAAAATACTGTTAATGGGGAAATGCCAGAAAATAAGGGCTGCACTTATGTCAAAAGTACACAGGATAAAAAATGTTGAAGCAGACATAATATAGGTTTAGAACAATTATGTGCTATTTCACATTCAGCGCTTCTCGTTTTAATTAACCTTTTGCTCATCACTTTCTGACATTTGCAGTGCTGCTACTACTACTACTACTACTACTGCTACTACTACTGCTATATGCTTACGTACATCCAGAAGTTCAAAAAACGAACCCTAAGCAAGACCTTATGTCGAAATTGGTACCCACCATTTTTCCTTAAGTGGAGTCGATGCAGTTTTAGCCCAAAACCCTCTCTCAGCAAGACTCTCATTGCAAAAATTGGAGCCTAAGCAAAACTCATCGCAAAAAATAGCTAAAAACCATATCCTTAGTAGTCACACTTTTCGATTTTCCTACCTTAATCACTGGGTCCTTTTACACACTTTTATATATTAACAAGTATGATTAATCACATTTTACACGCGTGGCCCCCAGGGGTTTGATATTTGCCAGTGCACGCGCACCGGAAATTTCGTTCACGATCACGGTCAATTGAAGATAAAAAGGAAGATACGCCGGTAGGCCTGAATCGACATAATTTTTTGCGATACATTCAATTCTTTGACTTATTTTGATTTAGTTCATAGCAGATTACACTTGTACTGGTAGACAATTTCTAGGTAAAACCATAGATGATATGATTTTAATTTAATTCTAATGCTGTTTCCTAGAAAACAAGGTGGTAATTAATATACAGTACTTTTCCGAGTACTTGGTGGTAATATAGAGTACTTTTACGAGTACTTTTACATAATTGCGAAGCATTTCTCTGTAGTTAGTAATAAATTATTGTTGGTAAAAAGACTGTAGATTTAATGTTTGTCTTGAATAAAAACAAATATATAAATCGTTCCAGAGGATATGATCGTTTTGTTTGTTCACTGAATCTTGTATAATTTATACTGCAGTTTCAGTAAATATTCGTCTCGGTTTCTGTTCCAAATAATCGACATATCTAATAAACATCTCCCTAAAGTAGCTTCTTTTAGTAGATTTCAGAGCCCGATTTCTAAGTGCAGCAACGCTACGAGAAATAAGCGACATTAGAGGTACTCATAACAAAGACTGAACACTACCACAACCAATGCTACTTCATACTACATCAATTAATTACGTAAACTAAAAAAATGTGACGTCATTTCTATAATAGTTCCTTCTTCAGGATGCTGCTTTACAGTGCAATGTTTTATATGATCGACAACGAATACAATAAAGTACGTGGTAATTTATACAATAAGGTATGTGGTAATTTATTCAGTACGTACGTGCTGGGACTGAATGTAATTTATACAATAAGCTACGTGGCAAATTATCATACCTTTAATATATAGCAAGATGTGAGTAGTCATTTATTTAATAAATAAAGAAAAGTTTCCATACATTCATTATTTTGCTTCTCTGTGTAATAAGTATATTGTTTACAGTTAGAAAAGCATAAAGTATACAATATATGTGAGCGCCTCTCGTGGAGCAACAGAACATTACCAGACTGATAGGACAGCATCTATCCGTTTGTATTAAATGTAATATTTAGCAGTTTTACTCGATTCACGAACTTGCTTTAAGTCCTTGCGGATGTTTTCTTTTTATTTTTTTTTTTGCTAAATAATATTTTTAATTAAAAAGATGTCTATAAAATATCTAGTAATTTTCCCCCTAGAATTTTTTTTCTTTTACTGAATTTCACTATCAAGTATATGGCACTATCAAATGGGGCTAGGATATAGTAAGAAGGCAAATTAAATACATCACAATAATTAAAATAATTAAAAAAACATAAATAATAATTTAAAAAAAATCCAGATTGACTTGAACAAGTCTAAATAGTTTTTGCCCATGAGAACTCCAAAAGCGCCCACCAGGAGGCATTTCTTGTTCTCCCGGAATTCTATAAATGCTTTTGGGTCCTAAGATTTTCAAGTACTGTTCATTTAAAGGTTCTTTGAATTTTATGTTGTTTACTGAAATGTCTCTTTACTACAAATAATTTTCGCAGATGGCGTATAAAGAACTATTCAGCAAATCTTTAAGCCCGGGAACGCGTTTTTTTTTATAGAACGCTAAATAATTGTAATTACTTGTGAAGATTAATTAAATGCCCTGGGAACTAACCTATGTTACGTAAAGTAAAACGATCGACTGAAATTGTAACATACAATGAATGCCGAATCGTGCACACGTGGTATACCAGAAAATGATTAAATGAATCATGCACACATGGGTTTCCAGAAAATACAATCGGCTTACCACAACGTCTATAACAGATAATTTAATTTCTAAAAATCATGTTAAGATTTATGTTCAAAATATAGGTAATTACCTGGGCAGTTTATCTCAGTTACAATACGTGAAAAATTAGTCTAAATTTAATTGGAACACTATTGTTTACTGCAATTTTTCTATTTAACAATATAATATACCAACAAAATTATTTCCGACAAAAAACACGGAGGCATTTAAAATAGAGTTTTTTTATTGATTCACAACAAAAAGTATCTATAATCACTCGTACAACATCATACATCACGGTATGTAACATAAGACATTTTAATATTTAAAAACAATGCCTTCCTTGCCGCGGCATCGTTGTGGATACCTCATACCCGGACCTTATCATAAACCATTGATACTTAAAGGGTTTCAAATGTAACTGAGCCAGAAAAAAACAGTGTTTGACACGAAATAGTGATGACATCAAAATTAATGATACCAACATGGATATATTTTGTTATAAAAAATGAAATGTTATAAGGACCGCAGTTCAGCATTTGCACGAAGTATAGACAAGTTTCCATCAAATATTCTCATAAGGTATTAGTTTTCCATATACCACCATTATTCTGATTAGTTTATTTTACTGATTGTAAATTAATGTGAAATCGCTTTTCTTCAGAAAGGATCCAGTAATGGAAGTACTAGGTAAATTATTTAAAGAGTGCAAACAATTAGTTATATAAACAATGCTTACATGAGGGCAGTGAATATTTAGTTATCTGTCATTGCCGAAATTTATTTTGTTGTGATTCGTGAAATATTTCGCGTGACACGGTATTGTCAGATGGGATTATTTGAGCTACCACAAAAGTAAAATAATTGATAGTAATTTGTAATTGGGTGTTTTTCAGGGAGCAAAAGATTTATAGGTTGTCATGCCTGCACGAAAAATTAACTAGAAAAAGACACATGCTAATTTTCAGTATTTTAATAAAATGAACAGTATTTTTTGTCGCAACGTTTTGTGATCGTTTTATAATAGTCCCAGACAAATACGACGAAGCACAACGTTTATGCATCTTCGAATTCCTCGAATAATTCATCAATTACATATATTCTGTCAGTACTGCATAATTTCTAATATAATTGGGAAATTGCATACAAATTTTATTGTCATATGTTAATTTAAACAACAAAAGCCATTTCGTCGTACACTGTTGTTTCACTTTCTACACCTGATAACCGTGATTTGTTATGGTAACATAACCTAAATAAGTTTTTCTCAGAATGATCAATTTTATAAATACCCCTTAATTCAATAACTTCTTGGAAAATATTAATACTAGTAGGTAGGCATCCTTCAGTCTCGGAAGACTATGGAGTTGCGCTCTAGGTTCTCCAGAGCGCAAAGCCTGGGTAAGTAAGTATGGAGGGCAAGCTGTTACCCATGCAGCAGACCCCCCTTTCCACGTCACTGGAATGGTCCATTGGAAAGGCAAGCGCCGATACACATGGTTCCAGTGCCGTCGCAGGAGTTGCCAGAACGTTGCTGTATACAGCCTCGGACTGCCTTGGGGACTCCGACTCCGGATTTTTCCTCAGGGTTGACTCCCGAAGCCTTTCCTATGAGTGGGTATGGCCGCAAGGCAGCGGAGGTTGTTTTTTTTTGAAGTCAGAGTTTTCCTTAGGGATTAATACTAGTATTAATAATGAAATTATGAAACCAGCGTGTGTCTCATGAAGCGTGCTGTACAGTATTGATTCACCGCCTACAAATACCTGGCGGACTCCCGCATGTTTATGTTACATATTATAACTTAGTTATATTAGTCCCAGACCAAAACAAATAATTAAAGTCCTATTTATACACACCCATACTCGTCTCTTAATTAAATATTTTGTCATGTACAATATGGCAGTAATACGTATTCGGTACATCCTGGTTTACGAACATTACGCAAAATTATCTGAAACGTTATTTTTTAGGAACAAACTGTAAATACTGTGAATAATCTTTAAATTATTAATTAATGTTTAAAAAAGACATATTTTTATTTGGTAAAAAAATAAATTGATTTTATAACCAGACTCCCTGGTGCAATTTAAAAATGTCCCATAATAAACTATGGGAGTATTGCTTACTTACTAAAAATATAGTTAGCACAAATTTTGATTCACTGGGTTTTCCCAAACATCAGCAGTTCACCAGGAGCTCGCACGATTTATTCACAGAACACTGTATTTTGAGAACCTTTGGTTGGCGACTGTTGACAGTCTATTTTTGAAATAAACCAAGAAATAACAAAGAAAAATCTTTAAAGAAAACAGGCGCTCGCAGTATTTTCAAATAAATATTTCTGTATGGGCACCAAACTTGTACACATAAAATGTTGATAAGCTAGTGCATCATATGTGCACAACAGCTAGTTTTACAGATATGTAACTGTAAATGTTATTATTGCATATTACTCATTAGTAACTTATGCAATATATAATAGACCGGGGGTACTTGTCAGAAAAGTTGGTAGGGGTGTGCGGCCCATGGTAAAAAACGCTGATCCTGTGGTAAATAAAGATCACCAAAAATATACCCTGTCGTAAATGAAAAAACATGAAAAATATTCCCTGTCGTAAATAACTCTCCCGAAATAGATACCCTGTGTAAAATTCACTTGTAAATTATATACCCTGTGGTAAATGCATATGGAAAAATGTACGAACCTTACTTTTTCCTACCTGTCGTAAATGCGTTTTCCAAGAAATACACTCTCGGTAAACGAATATTTTTTGAAAATATACCCTGTGCATGGTAAATATCCAACAAGAAAAGTATACCCTGTGGTAAATAAAGCTTTGAGAAATGTAAAAAACATACCCAATGGTAAATGCGGGAGCTGAAAAAAGGGGTCTATTGGGCGGCACACACACACACACACATA
>JAOXYB010078943.1:9161-23263 GCA_028565635.1 Phoronis ovalis
TTTTTATGCTTGCATCTGAGTGTACAAAATCTTGTCCATTTTGCAAAAAGGCCAACACTGCCGCAGATCATAATAGTCTCTCATTCTCATGTCTACAACTCTACATGTAAACTCTTTCAATTTTATAAACTTACAACTATAAAGAATAGCCTTGATAAAAGGCAGTGCAATTTTCAATAAAAAAAACAAGACATTTCTAGTGATTTCGAATTGCAGCACAATAAATCATGCAATAACTTCAAATCATCTGATGAGCCAAAGAGTTGAGTTAACATATACAATGTAGTAGAGTTGATAGACGAGCACTTTCTTGCCAGCAAAGACTGAACCAGGTACAAAGTGTTTACCATAAGTCAAGCTAAAGACCCAGCAAGAATACAATCTCTTCTAGTTAAGGAGTTATGTTTTTAATAACTACACTCAAAGATTAGTCAATACCAATCAAAAGCAAAGACTACAGCTACTAGCAAAAACACCAGGTGACAAGAAAAACAGCATGCTTTTAGTTGAAGTGAGACCACTAAAACATTAAGAAACTGGATCAGACAAATGGATCTTATATGACCCTCAAAAAAATTGGATTTGGTTTTATGCAAATGAACAAAACATTATTGATAGCCTTTTAACTTTTTCCAATTTCTTACTGTTTTAGTGACACTAAATGAAATACTCTAGAAAAACAATTACAATTCAATCTCTCTTTCCAATAATAAGGAAAATGTATCCATATCATGAATAAATATATATAAGCAAGCAGGCAATATGCAAAGAGAGAAAAGAATTAGTATATAAATAAGCATTAGAGCGCGTGATTTGAGATGTTAAGTAATTGGATCTGTTTCATGATTCGTACATCAAAGAAAACAAGACAACGTGAAAACCTGTCTTCGATAGTTTGTGTTGCCATGGTAACCTGATCTGGGAGGGAAATAATAAGCACAAATATGAGATGCTGTGTCCACTAAGTAGCTAACAGAGATATATTTAGTACCAATGGACACTGCTGAATGTTGAAATGAACAATACATTACTCAGAGATCAAATCGATATTTGTTTCCAACATCTCACAATTGTTAAATGTTTGGTTTTTGTAATCTGTAAGTTCCAAAAAAAGAGACTTATAAAGTGTGTCAGACTTGCAGTCAGACACACTTATTTACAAACAAACAAGATACAAATCTTGACTGTGTGAAATGATATAATTTTCAGTAGCAGTGTCCCCCTTCACCTAAGTTAATCTAACATCTACAAAAATGCTACAATAATGCATTTTTCAGTCTACATTATATTACATTTAGTATAACCAAAGCATGCACAAACTGGCTAAATGCATAAAACTGTATAATTCAACGCCTTAGGAATGTGCATCATGCTAATGTACAGTACCTTGTATTTCACTAAAACAAATCAATAGCCAAGCAGAGTGAGTGAAAATGTACAAAACATGCATAATTAACAGCTTGCTTTTAATCAATCAAGGTGTTATGACATCATGGGCATTCACAACATCTGTGGTATTTTCTTCATATCAGAAACTGCATAATATACATTATTGTAAATGAAATGAACTGCTAACATTGTCATGTCAAAACACCCTCAATTAATAAAATCAAGTTGTAGACTTGACAAGATGCCAATGCATTGGATATCAAATACAAGCTCTGAAGCGTGGAGGTATGTCTATTTTTATGCAAGGGATATCATATTACGTTTTTACATTTACATATCACTGGAGGTGCATGATCTACCAATTCCTGAATGCATGGTGATCCTGAGACTTTCCATATAAGAGTACATTTTCAGTACAGGACAGATTATCCCTCCACTGACTATGAAATAAATGGCAAAGCACAACCATGAAATAAATAACCTGCTGATGAGCTAACAATGGGACAGGTGCTTGAAATATTAGGCAAACTAATGTGTGCATATATAAATACTGGCAGAACATGTTTATGATTTAACATGGAATGGTGATTCAGCAGTAACTAGACTGGATGAGATGTACACATGTGCTGCCAGGATGTTTTAACAACAAATTCCATAGGTGCACCTAGCTGTTATAGCAAACAAACAAACAAATTAATTTCGGGATGAAAACCAAATTCTAACATAACGTCAGCTGATGTGCAAATTAAGATAGAAAAATCTGCTACCGTTAGTTTTGGTTTTCTAACATACTCTTATCTACTGGGTGCTGACACTGCTACTGAAACAATATCATAGTTTTCAACAATGTCCATTAGCATGTCACCCTAATACACATAATAATACATTGAAAATTATCTGTCACTCTATTTGCAGTACTATTTAATGATCTGATAGTTCAGCTTGAACTAAATCATGCTTGATAGTTATGCTAGCATTTTAAAAACAAGACCATTATGAAGAGCTTTAATAAAACCAAATATTCACAAACCAATGTCTGTACGAAAACTGTTGACAAACAGATATGAAACCTACCTTCGTTGTTTACACTCGTCATAGTTTGAACACCACTTCCACTCAGTGCCCCAGTTCGTTTTCGTATTATTCTAGGAGCAGAAGAACTCTACAAAACAACAGGGTAAAATTGAGTCTAGTATTAACAGAGCCTAAATCATTTTTTATCAAACTCCTAGACACCAAATTACGGAGACATGTGGAAAATTCCTTCCAACTAACAGCATATGTCTTGGACAGCATAGACTCCTCTTATAATACCCACATACACAATCAGACAGGGTTTCTACCTGGGTTGCATGTAGCTGCAGTAACAAGGTTGCATGCTGTTAGACACCTTATTTACATCAATATCTATAATTTGGAGATCTAAACTTCAATATTCACATAAAGAAGTACATGTCTTTGGAATAATGTAAACCTACTTGCCATATATCAGCAAACACTGATCTATGAACACTACTAAGCAGCTTATTAGATGGGCATATAGAAAAATCAAATGGATTTTGTAATCGGTAATCCCAAGTTCCAGGCTTAAAACAAATTTTTTTTATCAGTTTAAAAATCTCAGCACATTCCCGTTGAAGATGTGTCTAAAACTATTCAGAAACAGCCAGGTGCAGCTATAATATATCTATGTCTTTAAATACCTGAGGGAACATTGCTGTATGTACAGAGCAAATATTATGTACTTTCAAAGGGAAAAATGTTTAAATAATAACATGCAAAAGCAGCAAAAACAAACTAAAGAGGCTAGCCGGCTATACACAAAATAATATTAACCATGCAGAATATAATTGTTTGCTAAATTGATTAACAGAGAAATTCAGTTGATAAACTTGCTGCTAAAACATGTAATTAGTACTTAGTGAGCTACAAAAGTCACATCTATTATCCAATGTGTACCTTAATATTAACCTTTTAAAGATACAAAAAATATGAAATAGAACATATGAAATCCCAGTTACCTTTCAGTTGTATCTAAAATATTTTCCTTACCCCTCGTTAGTATGTTTTATGAAGTGAAATATTTTCCTTACCCCTCGTTAGTATGTTTTATGAAGTGAATTTGGTAAGCAAATTAGACATCATTTTACTATTAGCTTAAAATGTCCCAAGCCCAGAAATGCAAATACTAAACTTGTATGAAACATACCATAAAAGTCTGATTATTGCGTACGCGTACAAAGAAAAGTAAAAATAGTCTAGTACTGTCCTTATGCACAAAATTAATGTAAAATTAAAGCTGTACTGTTTTTTTAACTAATCAGACATGTGAAACCTGAGAAGACAGCCATAAACTCAATAAATCATTTTAAAATAAAGATCGATAATACACACTATATTAATAAAGTCTCATATAGCTACCAGTTACAACATTTTAAAAGTACAAATAAATAAGGAAAAAAGGGTTTCTAGGTTATGACATTACAACAATTTTACATTCCAAAAAAATAAAGACAATGTGACCTGGCTGCTTGTTCAAAAGGCACAAAAACACTAGCTGAATCATATAAAAACTAGGTACTTCACAAATAATAGTAGTTCATAATGTATTACCATATTCTTCACCACCATATTTTGTTTGAACAAAGAAGCGAGGCCATTGCACAGGTTCAACAAACAAACAGAACAAAAGGATCAATACGAACTAATGCAACTAACAGACTGGATAACCACTAGTTTCACAGACTTCCACTTGACAGATGGTACAGTTACTTAATGCAATAATTACAAGTTAGCACAGCATACCTTCATGCTAAATTATAACCTTAAGGTAGCTTCATATCTCTCTGGGTTCTCTACAAAGGTGTTTCAGTTCACATTCTATTTTCTTTAAAGATGGTCAGCCATATGACATTTTTTATATTTTTGTCTTTCACAACTTTAGACTAGCACCGGTGTCTGTTTTATTTGTATCTGTGGTGACATTGCAGAATCCACACGTATGAGAAAGAAATATTAGTTCAACATTTATCACTCCTCTCACACTACAAGACTTTCTTCCAAATCACTCAATATCTTAGTAGATTTGTTTCCTTTTAGAGCGAGCATATTGATTACACTATTCAAATAGGGATTACAGGATATGAAGAAAATTGATCAGACAATGTATCAAGTGGAACTACAGAATAGTTAGTTCAAAAGGTACGAGAGTCGCTTTTCTCACTTATTTTAGGTACAGATTGATTGAAAGGCACCCAGGAATCTTCCTCTTGCTTTGTGGGAACTGATTGTAACAAAAATAAGACAAAAAGTCTATGTTAAACTGATTATTCAAACTTCATAAAAATATTATGATAGTTCCACAATTATAAAACTTTCTTAGCAAATAAAAAACAGAATCAGACAAAAAGTCTTCAAGACAAAATGAGTAATGCTGAAATGTCATAAACTTGCTGCAATTACAAAAAAGTTACTTAATGCTAGAAGGAAGATAAAAAATTAAAACCTCAACTGATGTTGGTAGTATCAGTTCACAAGGCTGTCTCAAACTCCACATTATTTTCAGGTTGGTTAGCACGATGACAGACTTCATACATCCAGTTGTAACCTTTACATACTGTCTCCTACCACATGAAATATTCTTGACATGAAAGTTAAATGATTCTCGATCACTACCGTTAAAATATTTATAACAAAGAATTTTTAATTTAGACTTATCAAATATTGACATCTATTTCCTTAACATAAATTCTTAAGCAAACAAGCAGACTTTTTCAAGCATTGTTTTTTCAGAAGACTCACACAAGTGGGATATCTCAACTGGTAATAAAGTTGTAAATTTTTAATATCTTCCTATATAAATAATCCTGTTATTAATCTCCATGATATTCTGAAATTTCGCACTGTGGACACAATCCAATGGAAAACAGGCTTACTAATGTTGCAATAGTATTGCTTTTTTTGCAATTAATTTAAACAACAATCTAACTAGTCGGAGAGCGACTGCTTACTGGAGAATTATTAGATTGCTTTGGACATATTCGGGTGCTCACAAGGAAAATAGTTAACATCATCCGTGCTTCGTAACTGTATTGTCAAGAGGAGTATTCTCCTATACTGCCAGGAAAATGTGCTGATGTCAAACCAACATATTTACAATGCTGCAGTGAGTTGATTAAATTAATGTATCTGATCTTAAAGTACATTTTTTTCTATTAAAAAAATCACCTACATAACTTGGAAATATATGGAATTTGCTATTTTGTTGCAGGACGGAGAAAAATTATTAGCCGAATTTAAGTTTTTCCCAACAAAATTAAAAGGGAATATGTTATGCTATATCACAAAGCCTAACAGAGGGGTTGGCATTAATACCTAGAACACAACAGAAAGCCTTGCTACAAAACAGGAACACATTCACAAATGTCAAGACCTTTCAGTCCAGCTGGCTAAACAATCACAGCTCTTTATCAACATTTCTTTTACAAATGAAATCCTAAGGAACAGTGCCAAACTAAACTGCAACAAAAAAAATGTAGGTACATTTTAGTGTAGAAACTATATTAGAATTTTTTGTTTTTGAGATGTAAAATAGCAGAATTACAATTTTTACAGCAATGAAGAAACATCATCATTACCTTTTTGAAATAATACACTGAAATTTTATTGATAACCTCTATTTATTATCCTAAAATGCTACAATTCCCATAAGGCACTTGTTTCATTTTGCTCATAAATAATATACGACATTTAATGAATATCAAATGTTATTCAGTAATTCATACAGTAACTAAATTAATACACAACATCATATTGATACTAAATATATGTAGATGTTATAAAATCCCCATAAATAGCAAAGTAATAAGCCCCCAACACTTACACTACAAGTCATTCATCAGTATGTAAAGTTCTCTACAAAAGTTGGCACTTAAAATCGCCAAAGTTACAGATATCAGCAGAGCATGTTGTAGGTAATTTATACATCAGTCCCATATTAAAGTTTACAAAGAGGCTCTAGCACCTGGTTGATATTTAGTGAGGTGTATTGAGTGACAGTAAGTATGCTACTAGCAGTACAGGTATGTAGTTAGTTATTACTGGCAGCTGTCCCCTTTAATATATGCATATCTTTATTATGCTAATAGTTAGCATAACATAATTTACCTTATGACGGTATCAGTGAAATGAGACTATTCAAACAGGAGTAAAATGGTATTACATATTTCTGACATGTTTTTTTGAAACAGTCAATGATTTTTAACAGCACCAACTCACAGGAATCATCAAGCATAATAATTTTAATAATATCAACATACATTTTGTATATACTTAATCATATATTCATTATCTTCGATAATCAATGCCAATGCATTCAGAAATATGGCCATTCTGATGAGATTTTACCATTTAGTATCTACAGACAGAATTTTTGAGTTGAATTAAATATTTCTACTGAAAGGGTCTTGTAGGTCCAGCCAACCCCCCCCCTCCCCCGTCTCAAGGTATGGAAGTAATATCTCGGAGTCAGAAGCCTTATCTGTTTCTAATGTTATGGGATTTGCCTGTGGAGTTGCCAAGTTACCCTCTCATTAGATATTGCAATGACATTTTCATTAGGAATGTGAATATGGATTTTTTGTTGTGTATGCATGGTTAAGCTTCAGTTTATAAAACAATGGAGTGCTTCTGTGCCATTCAGGAAGCAACATTCTAACCTGGCCTCCCCTATTCAATAGATTTGCAGACTCCTGATCATTATGGTATTAGACAATATAGGGATTATGTGATTTCACTGTGCACAGACTAATTGATCAGAAGCAATATGCCTCATCAGCTAGCATCATGGATAACATGCATCAAAAATAGCTACATAATCTTACTATCTACAAAATAATACATACAAAGCTACAGATAATCTAGAAACTTAACAATGAGAGATCTATGTTATCTTGATGTCAAGCCAGTCAGAATGACAATAAAGGACATAAGCCAGCCCTTGTGGTATTCCGTAATACTGCCCCCGCAGACAAAATCAGTTTGGAAATAAGTAGTTGTTTCATCTTTTTAAATTACTTGTTTATACAAAAAAGATAATAGATAAATTGTTGCAGCATTAAGATTTTCAGTTCATAAATTCCACAAGGACTAGCAAATAATCACATTAATTATCATAGCAATATGCAACAAAAAGATCATCACTACGTCCAAACTAAAAGTACCTCTCACATCTTTACACCATCACCCATACTGATCAATACATGTGTACGAATTTTTTAAAGTAATTCAAAGGCATTAATTATTCTGCTAAATATTTAAATAACATTATCAATATGTATGGATGCCAAAATTAAGCATATATTTACATAATTATTGTTTGTAATAGACTATTGCATACTTAGCTGCCAAAGAAGTCAATGTTTAGACTTGATAGCACACCTTTGTTTATTAAGCAGAACCTTCATTCAACCCAAATGACAATGCAAGCTTTCTTAGTAGTTATTAATCCAGTTATCTGCTGACAAAATTCAATGTTCTTTCAAGCATATAATGAAGGTTCTGTGCTTCACCTTTATCAGTCAACTATGCTATGCCTATGACAACATGCAAGAAGTCTTCAACCAAAGCAAGCATGCTCAATGATGATACTTTTCAGCATACAATGCAACAGGGAAGCATACACCAATGTGTAGACTACTATTACTCCCCTCAAAGTGTGAAGTTTTTAACAAAATAATATGCTGCAGCAGGGCTGCCTAACAACAACCGATTAGGTAAAAATAAATTGTTTTTCAATTCACCCAATTCATTGGACATGCGCCACTAGTTTGTCTCACAAGCACAATTTACTAGTTGAGCGTGGACCTTCATTCATTAAGCAGGATCTTCATTCATTGAGAGTGAATCTTGGACCCACATGCACCAACATGTTGGATGAAAGATGAAAACGCAACGAATGAAGGTTCTGCTTAATTAACAAGGCAACGTTTAACAAACTTGGTCAGTGCTTCTAGTAAACTGCGCTTGCGATATGCGTCTGATAAATTGAATAATGATTTTATGTCCTAAGCGGTGGATGTTTGGTAACCCCGATAATCAAATTTGACACTTTAGTAATTTCTAAATGAGTCAGGGAAGTTTGTTTTTTGTTGAAGAACTTTTTCTTAGCAGTTTTTAACATTTATTGGGACCAAGACCTATGGCAGTTCCTTGTCTACCATAGTGTGGTCAAGTATCCAGGACTACAAGAATACAGGTAACAAACAATTGGAAAAAAATACTGTTAGGCAGTTTTATACAGTACAGTTGAGCAACATTACATAATTTCCTGTAAAATACAATTTATACATACATACATATAAATGTATACGTATAAAAAGAAAAATAAACAAAACATATCTGCATAAAAATATATTTAAAACTGTAAGGTAAGCTGGGCATTATAGTAAGTAAATCATCTGGGTTGGTGCTTCACAAACATAAAACTTCTAACGTAGTAGAGATGCAGTGATAAGAGCTTAACAAACTGTGCTACCTTCAGGGTTCAAAGAGCATTTATTAGTAATGAAGACATTAAGCTAGAAATTTGTTATCACATCTTACAAAGAAAATTAATTTGATTGGATTCAAGGGGTATTCTAGTTAATAACATGCAAGCAAAGAAACCATAAAATGCAAAAACGTGCAGTTCTTCCTGGTCCATGACAAGGGCTTTCTTTGAAAAAAATTACAGCTTTTTGAATTAAAAAAGGAATCCCATTATAATATAGACTTATCCTGGCTAATAATATTTATTATAATAACATGACTAAATTCATGGACCAGGACTAATGTGAAAGCATGCAGTTTAATAGTACAAAGCAACATTAACTCATATAAAGCCATACCATTGTGTCCTGGCTTAAAACACCATACACTGTTGTAATAATAAAGAACAAAATTTTGTACATGACTATAAATGTTATATACATTTACAATTACTTAAGATTGACAATAGTAGGTTTAATAATTTTCTGCAGTGTAAACAACAAAAATTTAAGAATTATGTTCTTAATAAATGTTTGTTTAATGGTGTTTAAAAATGTAATATTATAAATGAAATTGCCTACATAAGGGAAGGTTCTACTTACCTTTTTCACTGAATCAGCATTTGCTTTGTCAGCATCACCCGCAGGACTGGTTTCACAGATTGGTAGTGGTATTTCAGCTGCATCCATCACGATAGGGAAATTGCCTCTATTTCAACTTTTGTCTCGCCTGCTGTTTTTTCTCAATATAATGATGAACTCTATATCACTCAGACACACTTCTTCCTTGTTTCCGTTGGATAATTATTAGCTGGAAAGAAGAGATAGTGTTGTAATCAAACGGTTAACCTTAATTACACCTTGTACATTTGAAATCCCAAGGTGTTCACTGTTATCTATGTATATTTTGTCTTTCTTTTTGTTTGCCGTTGTGGCGTTTGCCTAAAGTTCACTCTGGTCTCTGCAGCCTCGAGTGGTGTTTCGTACTTTTATTCACACGCTTACAACGCATGCAGAAGTGTACACCTGATAAAAGTTTTATTTAAAAATATTAATGAAATATACAAAAAACAAAATACATACCAGTTTTGTGCACTAATAATGAAACTGATAACAAAGTTTTTTGTTGGTTTCCAAAGCGCAGCCTCCCTTGATCTGGTTTCCATCTTGGCTAGGCAGCAAATTTATTACTGCAATGTCATTGGTTCTTTAATTATTCTCATCTGAGCCTATTTATTGGTTACACAATAAAATTTAAAACAATTATTTTAAATAACAAACCTCCAATACATTAATGATTTAACTTAAATGACAAATTTTATTGTTAAATGCGAAAGCAATAGCTCAGTTCAACTGTTTGAATTTAAGAAAAGTACCTTTAACAGAGTCTTGATTTCTGGCTCGTCGCTTACGACTTCATTTTTTAACGCCAGGTGGCGCTTCTGGTTTCTCTCTAATGATGGAGTCCGGACCCGGTCGGCGATACGTTCAAATTGTGTATTTCAATAAACAAGATTACCACGGGAGTACACATGGCGATGACGCGGAAACTATGCAAAGATTGTCGAAAGCCTGTGGTGATTAGTTTTGCTTTATTTTTAATGACATTTTATATCTTTTTACACTCAGAATTTTACGATAACAACATAACTAAGAGACATTTTATGAATTCGAACCTAATGAAGCTGTTTCTTAGTGATTTGAATAAGTACCCTATAAATACTGATCTTAAAAACATTGTGGAAAATCTGCAATGCGGAAGAACAGTAGAAGTGCAACCACTGTATACCCTGCCTTTATTTCCGTACAGTTTAGACTCTGCGAATGGTTGTGAAGGAAACAATCCGTTTTTGTTACTTCTGGTCAAATCTGCTACGAATAATTTTGATAAAAGACAAACTATAAGAAACACGTGGGGAAATGAAAATTTGATATCAGGGATTGTAATTAGAACACGTTTTCTGGTTGGTTTACCAGATAATAATGAACAACATTTGAAGAACAAGGATCTGAGGGACGAACATGCTAAGTATGGCGATTTAATTCAGCAAAAATTTATTGATGAATATTTTAACAACACGGTCAAAGTATTGATGGGACTAGATTGGATACAAAGATATTGTAGCAAAGCTTCATATATTATATTTGCAGATGATGATGTATACATATCTACAGTTAATCTTGTAAACCTATTACAAATGCCCCAAATGCAATCAATGAAATATGTCTATAGTGGATATATGGATTTTGCATCAGAAGTTAAAAGAAGTATGAGCAATAAATGGTATATATCAGAGGAAGATTATTCACCGATTTTATATCCACCTTACATTCATGGGTTATGTGTTATTATGAATCAGGCTACCGCAAGAGATTTTGCTTTAGGAGCACCTTATACAAAAATGTTTAAAATAGATGATACATATCTTGGGATAGTAGCATGGAGATTAGGAATACAACCTTTGTACAATGATAATGTGTATAACCCTTACAGACTTCCAGGCGGGAAGTTAACATATGAGAAAAGTGTCTTCCAGCACCTGATTGCAACTCATGGAAGCTATACCACTAAGGAACTCCAGCAGTTGTTTTATCTAGAGACCAACATGATTAAAACTGGAATTTCTCTTTAACATCAGGCTAAATGTGTTTCATTAGTTCTACTTGTATCTATAATATCTGTTAATGCATTGCAAGTCTCCAATTAAGATCCTTGGATTAAATTCCCTCGATTTATTTCAAAAGAGGGGGTTGCTACTTTTTGTGTTAATGGTGAATGAATTGTTCTCTCCATGGATGAATGGTGAAAACAGCTGATACAGAAATAAGCTTGTGAATCATAGTTGCTCCCACAGTCAGCTGGAGAGAAAATGTTATATTTTTGAATAAATAAATGTGATATACCAATCATGTAGCCTCCTGTAATCTATATGAAAACAGGTAGTGTAACAGGCTGCCAAATCTGGGTCAGTATCTAAACCAGCAAGTTTTATATTCCAGCTACATCTACACTTGATTAAAAGCCCAACTTACAAAAAAGATCTACGGTATAATAAAGAAAAATTAATTATATGTTTACAAATTTACCTACTCGTTTCTGTCCTTTACAATTTGTCATCGCAGACTTTTAAGGTCAACTGTAACTTGACATATATTAGTAAAATTATGGGTCAATATGAAAGGACTGGATTTTTCTCACCAATGTTACATCTAGACTGGCACCTCTCTTCAATTTGTTTATTGGGGTGTGTTCGATAGATTACTCATTTACAGCAAATTTTACTTCGATGTCACATGTTCTGTGCCCACTGTGTATTTGTACATTAAACGCCTTCTCAGTGGTTGTTCTTAGCATTTAACACAGGCACTAACTTATAATTTAGTTATAATAGTTCCAGGAAATATTAAACGAAATAGCAATGATATATAGGCTCTGAAATTCAAGGTGGAAATTACCCAAGTTTGACAATAATGTACATTTCCACATTGAAATTTATAAGTGAATTGAGAAAAAATTAGATTACCTAATTATTAAATAAAATAAGATCCTTCTGTTGAATATAATCCCATCATTTCAAATACCACATTTATCCACAATAGAAGTTAGGTCTTGTATATTAAGTACCAAAACTGTTCTGTCTATACCGTTCTAAAAACCCAACATTTACTTTCATAGTGAATACTCAAAAAGCTGAGTCAACACTTCCTGCTTGGCAAATTGAGAGGCACTTTTTTGTGACTGGTCTATTCTTTATTGCCTATGACCCAACTTGTGATTTACCCCAGTAACTATTGGAAAACCCTTTGAAACAAGATATTTACAATGTAAACTATAAAATAAACTATAAACTGATTATATAAACCACATTATAGTCTTATTACAAAGCCAAGGATTATACAACCAGGTATGACTCGTCATCTTATTGTCATAATACAGGTAAAAACAACAAAAATGAAAATTTTAATCCGTATATGTTAACAGATTCAAATACTAAGTTTACAAAATAAACTTTAAAATATAAAATATGTAAAGATATGGGACAATTTAAAGTTTATATACCTTCAAAATAAGGTTCATTACAGGCAGTCCCAAGATTTACAAAAACTTCAATAAAGTTAACAAAAAATGATATTCAACAAAATATCGTTATCCGTGCCATTTCTTAAAAAATACGTCAGGCACAATCGAAAATCAAATTGTCCTATTGTTTACCTTTTGGCTCAAGATTCTTAATTTTATTTCCAAAATTTCTATTTCCTTGCACAATTAATATTTATTAACTCTAGAACTAAAAATGGCTATCTATTTGTAAAAAACATGCTATTTCTGAGACTAATATATTATATATAGTCTCAGGTTTATACACAAAGAATATCCATGTCCAACGCTATATATTCAGAGCCTTCGGAAGACCCGGGGGTCCGGCTCAAATATGTCACTGGTACCCATGTGCGTGAATGGGTTTTTGAAAAAGCTCGTAAATGCGTTTTCCCATTTTAAAATTCTAACTCTTCTTCACTGACTGGAAGACATTTTAGATACCGTATATAAATGGGTTGAAATTCTTTTTTTGGTAGATAACGGAATTATGAGAAATTCATCCCGGTGAAATTGATAGCAAATTAACTTTTGAGACGAAGTTTGGTCAAGTGGTTGGCGGTTTGATCGTGGTTTTAATCGATTTCGTGCTTAGTTCTTAAAAATCACCCTTTTAAGCGTTTTTGTCACTTTTCACGTACATGGGAACAACCATTGATTTGAGTCAGACCCCGGGCCTTCGGAGAACTGGGAGTCTTTATGAACTTCGGTATTCACTCATTGGAAACTGCCTGTTACATAGTATCTTAAAGCTAGTAAAGCTTGCATAGATACAGGAAAAGTGAGCGTTGTGTTGGATGCTCCATCGAATTTTACATAAGTCTAAAATACTATTCCGATCTAGCCGTGAGTTAAAATTATACTTAACAATAATTTCCTCATTGCTATAACTGTCAAATGGTTATTCCTATCCCCGGGGAGCTAACTTAAAGGGAAGTCGGGTACCCATGCTCGTCCGTAGGGTTCAAAAAGTAAGCCTCAAAACGGGAAGTAGAGGATCAAAATACCACCCGTAAACGGGAAGATTTTGCTCAAAAAGGTACCCCTAAACGGGAAGTTTTCTCTGAAAAATTAACAACCAAAAAAAA
>JAOXYB010079054.1:9713-23259 GCA_028565635.1 Phoronis ovalis
TTGTTTTAAGATAAGACTGCTCGCAATTAGAAATCACTCACTAGTTTCCACAACAAGCCAGCATGAAATTCATACTACCCTCTTGAGAAACCCATGACCCTACGTCAAGCCGCAGGCTACCACAGTAAAGTCACGTATTTAGGACTACTAGATCTCACACGTTATAATTCCATTTCCTATTTTTTTACACTAACAACCTTACAGTTAGAACAATGAAGAATTAAAATATTCTTTTTAACGAACTGCACTTTATGTATTTACATTATGTTTTAATGCCATCAGGGATCGTCTAATGACAGATGATGCAGTTGGTTGTATTCGTATTAAGATGTCAGAAATATCATCGTCAGGCGGAGATGGCGGTAGGAAAATTGTAAATTTTTCGTGGTGTTGGTACATAATATAGAGTAATGTAGAACTTAACTGCACATAACACATTTTAACAACAGCGCTATTTTAACAATTTGAATAATTCACTGCGTTAGTGTTGTGGATATTGTAATTTTTTCAGAAAGGAACAAGACTTCATATTTGCGGGCTGTTATAAATAAACACCTCTGTAATATTATTTTGGTAGTAGATCATTAACACTTATTACACCTTTATTTCATTTTTCACAGAGAATGAGGGTATGTTATATTATGTTGTTATTTATAAAAAATGTGTGTAAGGCGAGACCAAAAAAAAACTTGCTTAACAGATTGAACCACTTCAAATTTTGGTGTTTTCACTTTTTTAAAATTTATTTTATTGTAAAAAATCAGAAAACGAAAACCCACATTCTCTCAGTGTTGTCTGATACAAAATATGTTTTCTTTTCTTTTAACACTAAAAATCAGCCTGACCTTAAACAACTTTTATTTTTGGTGTGGCCTAATGTCCATTTTTATATTCATTGCTTGGAAGTACATATAATAAATATACTTGTGTTTTGTTTTTTTCGCAGTGGATATGGGTACTATATTTTAAATGATGTTGTCTTTCTGTGAAAATTTTGACTATCACTTGTGTGATATGGAGTTTAGTAAAACTAACTGTATTCACACTGTTGTGCATTGCATGTTCATTCTAATGAATGTACGCATAACCCTAACTTTACTATGCTTCTGTCTGATTTGCTTGTTTTATTTCTGTAACTACTATATTATAGCAATTTTACTATTTTTATGCACTGTATGTTCAGTGAGTATGATGGTTCCAGCATGTACACTGCGTGATTGACTAATTACAAAATGCTTGAAGCCCGTGACTTGAAGTACAAGAATGTGCTTTAGATTGTTGTTTGCTTTTACTTAAATGTTTTTACACAAATAATTGTTGTGAATTTATGAGGATGTGTAATGAATGGTGTGTCTCTCATAACTCACTATATTTTGTTAAAATTTATTTAAATTTTGTTGTATAGTACGTTGTAAATTTAAATAAACAATTTCATGAATAGTTAACACAAAATTAAGAGTGACAGCATTCCTATCTACCTACATATTAAAAAGACATCAATTTGTAATAAATTTATTATTATTTCTCATTTGGCTTATGTGCTTTTGACATTTAGGATTTTTACCAATGTTTGGACCATGTTACCAAAATCTGTATGGATCACCAAGGGAATATTCTGATCTCCCGGATGAAAATGACGATCTCAACACGGGGAAGGTTAGTTCTCGTTCATACACAAAAAACTTAATTTAGAACACATTGATAGGAAACACTTATGCAGTTTGTAACAACTGGTAATCTTCAAATTGCCTTTTCAGCTGCGAGAACATTCATTCAGTTGCAGCTTGTACAGGCTTGGTTTATTTTAGGGTGAAGGCTGCGCTTACAGAGGAAGAATTCTGCTTCAGATGGGCACTGATTTAGGGGAACAACCAGAATTAGATGTGGAAGATATTAACAGTGATGATGTACTCCGAGTTCAGGTGTGTATGTGTATTGTTGCAATAGTAAAAAGAATTGTTTGAAAATAAGGTAACATAAACCATGGCAATGAACTATGCAAAATATTCTACATATTAAATCTTATATGTAAATTAAGGTGCCGGTCTTATGTGTTAGGTGTCAGCCACTGTTTCTGTGAGTGCAGCGATCGCGCCTTGTGGTGGGGTCAATTGATGATTGTTTTTTTTGCATGCTTGCCTTATATTAATGATGTGTTGTAGGCAAACGTATCTCTAACCCCAGAATGAAAGTAAGCATGAAATAAACTCATCATGTAAAATACTATTTTAGAAATTTATGAGAAGACGCAAGTACAAACTACACGTGACATTTTTAAATGCTACCATGATCAATGCAGTAGATGCCCCTGTGGAGTTTGAAGTCAGCATTGGTAAGTTTTCAAAATTTTCTATACCATAAGCAAATTAATTGGGCAATTATTCGAGAATTTTTTATGGTGCATTACACATGGTGAGCATGCTGAAGACTTTAATTTTAGTTTCTCGCCTCCATCCAAGATCTCCAGTAGAAATGAATAAGTCTTGGTGGTGGTGAAAGCTTATAGTTGGAAAGTGAATAAGCAACCTTTTTTTTTTTGGTGGAACCATGAGAGCCACTGATGACATCAGTGACTGACTGTATGGTGTTCTGTTTTAGCATAAATGCTCTTATAATGAGCTTGTTTTTGTTTGCAGGAAATTATGGAAATAAACTTGATGAAAATGTTCCACCCTGCTCATCAACAACGCAACCAACCAATGCTGTATATGATGGTAATTACTACTATTTCTTACCGTGGGGTGATACCAAGCCGTGTTGTGTAGTAGATTCTTCTTGGGAGGATATCAGCTTCCGCCTGGAAACCCTCAACTTGTTACAAAGAACAGTGGATAGATTGGTTAGATTTTATTTTTCTTGAATTATTTTCTAAAATCACTAACACCATTTCAAAGATATATTTTGACTGAGTTGTGAAATTACTAGTATATAAACTAAAATATCATGTTATCTCTATGCTATCTGACTTAGTTCGTATTAATATTGACTTGTCATGTCATGTAGTCTTCTGAAGTTTAAACAGTTTTAGTGTTAACGTACTTCTGACTTTGTCCAAATGTCTGATGACAGTCTAAAATTTCATTCATTATAATTGCGCTCTTTGCATCAGAATGTTGAAAAATCATATAAAACTGTTGTTTTTTAATTAACAGGAGAGCAACATACAAAAAATCAAGATTGGATTGAAAGCAAATCTTGACATTAGAGATACTGCCCAGTTAATGGTTGCATTGCTGGATCAGCTAGTAACAGATTGCCAGTAAGTAACTCACAAAAGCAAGCCATGTGAATTTTGTAGTGAGTTTCATGAAAGGTTAATTATGTCATTAAAAACTGACACAGGTTTGACTAAGCTTGATTATGCAATGTATCAAATAAGCAGCTTGTATGAAAAACTATAACATCTAAAAATAAAGGTAAATAAAATATTTTTAGATTTCAGAAATATAGTGAAAAGGATTATATTATACACTAAGTCAAAATATATTTTTAATTCTATGTTTTAGAAAAGAAAATATCATAAGAAACTTTTATGTCATTGAGTTGAAGCTCAGGGTGTGATATTAACAATTTATTAAAGTTAAATAAATTTGCTTTTTTTTCTAGAAAGCCAATTCCAGAGCCAGAACCTGGAAGACATAGCTTCAATGATCTGGATGTAAAACAAAGGGAATATCGTATTGGAGAGTTACAAAATATTGTTGATGAAGCTACAAAACTGCACAACAGTGCCACTGATATACAGGAGACATTAGTGGAAATAGAAGGGTTCTTGTCTATTTTAAAAAGCCTGGCTGTTGAGGTATGCATCATTTGATGGGTCTTTTTCAAATTAAGCTATTTTTAGATTCATTTAGTAGTAAATCTAAAAACATTCAATTCCCAACCAGTTTTCTCCATAAAATAGTGTATACATGTTCCAGGACCTATGATATTATTTATGTAAATCCCAAACATGGATAGATAAAATGTTGATAAATAATACAAGGTTTATGTACTGAAGTTCATTGGTGCCCCGAACAAGTATAAAGTTTTTGTGGAGAACACTGCCAACAATGGTTTCTTCTTGTGTTATATTGTTTCGTGAACTTTTTTTGAAATGCATTTTAAAAGAACTTTTTACACAAGAAAGTACATTTTTAATTTGTGCTATTTGAAACGATTAAGTATCGTTTTTCTGGTATATTTTGTTTGCAAAATGTATATTGTCAGGTACTGATTTGTTAATTACTTCTATGATAATCACGATGTTTTTTCTTGCAGCCTCAGAATAGCATGCCTGATGTTGTTATATGGATGATCAGTGGAGATAAAAGAATAGCGTACCACCGCATCCCAGCCAACGAAGTCCTGTATTCAACATTTGGCGACTACTGTGGCCGAAGTTGTGGTAAATTGCAAGCAATTGCCTTGAAGGTGAACATTTGAGTTGGAACTTTATTTAAATTATAGTGTAATAATGCTTATTATTAAAAGGAACTATTAAATATTCAGTAAACTATTGTTTCCATGAATGTTCTGATAAGTGTCCAGTCAGTCTTAATAAATTGACCACCTATACAATCAATATTTTTTGTGCGCTGAGATCTTGAAGTGGTGTTTGTTTTTTTCATTGAAGAATTGGTGCTATGAAGTTGCTTGCATCTTGTGTGTAAGCTGTGCTTGTAGCTACATCTTGCACAAAGAATGTTCATTGTCAGCAAAAGTTACATTGTTTTGGTTACCTGGATATTGTTAGAATACTATCATTACTGCTATGAATACTATATTTTCTTTTCAGTACCCTGGATCAAAAGCTGTAAAGGAAGGAATTTGGGAGATTCCTGGTTTGCTTAGAATCAAAATTTGGCTCGGCTTAGAAAAATATGAAATGGAGTGGCATCACATGCAAACTGAGGGGGATATGGCTGTTTTTGCTGAAACGGTTAGCTGTTAAGTTACTTGGCTGTTTTGAACATAGCGTTAATTTTAATGCTGGACTTTTTCAGCTCCATCCCCTGCTGGCAATATAACAAAAAGTGAGAAGTTGTGTTCTCGGATGTAAGATATAATGTAAGATGCAACTTTTCTTGTATACTTGTATTATTTTGTTATGGGATATTCTGGCATGTGTTGTCCCATTTTAGTCTCAGTAAAACCTTATTTATTTTGTACATTTCTACAGCTGTGGTTACATTTTTTTGTTCCAGTATGAAAATCAAGTAAACTTCCTTGGCTGGGGTACTAAGGGACCAACTATGACACGACCTAAATGGTCTGACACAACTGGCAAGGTTAGGCAGCAAACTGTATAGTGTAGATCAATTGCATTGTTAGTACAAATGTAACTGTGTATAAGAGATCTAGATAATTATGTTGAACTTCTTCTTATCAGAATTATGTGAATCTGTGTGGCTGGTATTTAGATGGATACTGTTTAGGCTTTATGTACAATTAAATAGTTTACAATCGGGTTGGAATAGCAACTTTCTTTAAATCAGGGCAGACTTATTTGTTATTGTGCGTATCATCTGCTAGCATGTTCTGGTTTATTTTTTGAATTTAGCAACTTTTTGTAAAAATGTTTAAATAAATAACTTCACTTCAAACTGAGTTTTAGAAAGTTAACAATAAATGTGTTGTTTTTTTTAAATACAACTGTGCACATTATACGCTTGTATTTGATGCAAGACAGTGTATTCTAATGCTCAAAGGAAAATCATAATACTTTTTCTATTTTATGTATTAAGCTATTAATAATGAACAGATGATGTTTAACAATTGTTGTTCCATCTGTATCAGGTAAAACTAACCAAGGAAAGTTTTGTTCCGCCTCCGGGCTGGCACTGGGAAGGTGATTGGTATATCAGTCCAGAACTCAGCCTACTGTTTGATGCAGATTCTGGTCATAAAACTTTCTTAGAAGATATTTATGAGTTTCAAGCCAGGATTCCTGCTGGTAGTTGGGGAGGACTGTCACATTCATGGATGAATGTGGTAAGTTAGTATATAAACAAAATACCTGCAGAAACTAAATTAATAATTTGCAGTTGATATCATTCCAATTATCTTCTTTCTCCACAAATGTCTACTTTGGCAGTATTAAGCTCGAAACCTTATGGAACATGAAAATAACCTGAGAGATATTGACCTATCAGAGAACACACTAGTATAATATATGGAAGTCTTGCTTTAAGTAGTGATTACTGAATGTTGGAACTGTTGCTTCTCTGATATTGTAAAATCATAACTGTTGGAAATATTAATTTTCTGTTATTCATAAAGCAAAATAAGGCTTAGTATATTATATCAGTTCACCGAGTTCTTCTGCACACTGACAGTGTTGTAATCAATGAATTTACAAAGCAGCCTGTCCACAAAAGTGACCTGCTACACATTTACTGATACCAATAGTGTAGAAATGTTAACCCTTATGCTACTTTTCTATTTTCAAATCAGCAGAAAAATTAAACTAAGTACAAAGTGATTTTATCCAAAAAAAAAGTTTCCATGTAAAATGCCTTGTTGGCATTTCTTTCAACTTAAGGGATTGTCTTTGATTAACATTCACCAAAATCAAATGCTTTGTAAACAGTCATATGCTGTTAAAATATTTTCAGAAAGGTGATGAAACACCAGGCAAAGATGAACTTTCTCTACCAGAAGGTTGGAAGTGGACTGAAGACTGGCAGGTGGATGTCAATAGGGCTGTTGATGAAGAGGGTTAGTACCAGTTGGTATTAACATTTGAGGATTTAAAAATGTTTACAAAAATAGGTTGTATAAGCTCAGATTTGATGATTTGTTTATGGTTATTAGTATGCATAGTTTGAAATACATTTTCTGTAAAGAAGACTGAACAGTAAAATTATTGAAATATGACTATTCATTTTAGTGCATTTGTTGTGCTATTGTAGTATGGGATAATGTCATTGCAGTGAAATCTTAATTAAAAGCACATTTTTAAGATAATATGATTATTACAGGGTGGGAATTTTGTGTTGAGGCAACTGTCGGAGGATATGGACCTTGTGAAAAGAATTACCACATGTGTCGACGACGAAGATGGGTTCGTGGAAGAACTCTGGTCGTGGACAGAAAGAAACTGGAGGAAAAGGTAAAAAATATCTTCATTGTATTTGTTTATATTTATTAATAATATCTTTAGAAAGTAAACATAATATTAATGTACAATTATGATATTATACTATCTTATTCCCAATTTTACGCCAGTGCTGATTGAAAGAAAGCAGGCTATACATGAATCATTTTGAAGACAAAACACATTTGTTGATCATTATTTTGAAGGAGAAAAAACAAATAGCTGCATCAGAAGGCTGGGAATATGCTCCATTATTTAATATGAAGTTCCACGTCAAGGAGAGAAAGATGGATATGGTTCGTCGTCGACGCTGGCATCGTAAAATGGTAGCTGAAAAACACGGAGCTTCATGCTTCTTTGCTATTCAGGTAATACATCTTGAATTTCGATTTATCATTTATATGCACTTTAGGTTACGTACGACCAGTTTTCACCAAAAGTTCCTGGAAGTATACTCTCAGTCAATAGATTATGATCAAATTTTGTATAAAGTACTTCAGACATAGTCATGACATTTGACCGGAGATAAAAATAAAATAACACTAGTTTGGCCAAATCACATGCATTATAGATTGAAGTGATGTCTGTAATTTAACATGACAGTAAATGAATGGTAAATCTGTTTTGAAAATGAATTGTTCAGTTAGAAACATGGGTATGATTCATACTCGCATTTGGCATCATAATATGTAACAATGGTATAGAATGATCTTAAAAAGTGGGTCAACTATCAATCCAAAACTTAAATATTTGTTTACGGCTTCAAAGCTGCTTTTGTGCATATCTTGAAAACTCTGGTAAGTAGAGAGATTGTTTTAAATCAGAAAGTAAAGTAAATGGAAACCAAAATACAGGTCTCTGTTGATTTTGACCTGGATCATTTCCAATATAGCCAACTGTTTGTTCTATTGCTGGAAAGACAAAGTTTGCTTGGATGATTTAAAGGTGGATTTATATATGAAGGCCATAATTAGATGGATGGTTGTTATAGGCTAGGTGGTATTCTAGAATGACCTTGAAAAAAGTGAGTTAAACGGCAACCCAAAATTTCAAATTTTTTATCAATCTGTTTTTGCCCTAATTATCTTAGTCATGTTTGTTCCCAAGATGTAACTGCAAAGTTAATAAAGCCTTGCCTGGGCAATTTGAAGCTGGATTTATGGAGGTTACATGCTAATTGGTAGTATGTTGGAATGACCTTGAAAAGTTAAACACCCATCCGAAACTTGGACATTTTTTATCAGTTATCCTATTTTTAGAAAATCTCAGAAGAGATCAAAATACACGTCAAGGATGATTTTGACCAAGTCAACTTTCAATATGGCTGACTGGTGGCCATGTTTGTTCCCAAAATGGTATATCTGTAGCAAGATGATGGGCATCTGTTTGCCAAAGCAGACTTCTTGTTATGAATGTTTTAACATTTTTAAATGTATACATTTTGGATTTAATTTTCATCAAAACAATCTTTTGACTGGCAAATTATTGAAATTACTTGTAGGCTGAAGGTAAAGACGCTGAAGAATATGCCGCATCGCTAACAGCACCAAGAATGTTCTTGACCTTTAAAAGTAAGCAGCACTTTTGTTTAACTAAAAGAATTTATCAATGTGCTCAAATTGTTAGTTGATCAAAATAAGCGGCAAGTGAGTATGACTTTCTTTTTGTGTAAGATGTGAATTGGACAGTTGATCATCTTGTACTAGCCTGTCTACAGTCTATGAGGATTTAATGTATTGCTAGTTGATTAATTGACTGTTATTTCTTCATTATTTTATAATATTATAGTACTATCAATAAATTAATCATTTTTAGTCGATGAAATTAGAAACATAAAATTAGAAATTTGGACCCCTTCTTTATGGTATCAAACTATCTGCATTTAAATATTACTAAATATAAGATACTCAGTGGAAAAAATTATAACTTATCATCATTTAAGGCAATTTGCTTGGGAAAGCATCAGTTTAAAAAACACATACCATATTACTACGAACGTTATGATTCAGACTGAGCCCAGTCTACTTGTACTACTAGCTTCTCTATTATTAATTACATGAAGGAAGTCTTTAGTAATATTTATGTGGATGATATTTACAGACCTGTAGCTGTCTGTTCTCTAATACTTAAAGAATGTGTGAGTATACATGTATGTTGGCTAACATTATTGAAAAATGAACTGCGCTTTATTTTTAGAAATCTATAAGTATCAGCTGAGAGCTTACATTTACCAAGCTCGAGATCTGTTAGCTGGAGATAGCACTGGACTTTCAGGTAACTATTACATTCAGGTTATTTATGTTTTGGACAATTAATACAATTATCATATTATGTATAACTGTTAAGAACTGTTTTTTCAAGATGTTTTCAATGAGCTTAAGTGTGAATTTCATCAAATGCATTAAGTTTTCCTTTATTTCTTGAAAACGATAATTGTTTTTGACAAATGTGATAATTAACTTTGGCCTAGTAATGAAGAATAAATCACATTGAGCAATTTTAATGGTGGCTAAAAAGCTTCAAAGACTCTTATCTTATTTTAGATCCTTTTGCTAGAGTTTGTTTCTTGCACCAAAGTCAAAATACAGAAACTGTGGACAAATCACTCTGCCCAACTTGGGACCAAACATTGATCTTTGAAGAAATGGAAATTCCTGGAGATCCGCAAATGTTGGTTACTAATCCACCCGAAGTTTTTATGGAGTTGTTTGACTATGACACTTTTGTAAGTTATTGTTTCGTAAAATGGAAACACACACGTAATACATTATTGTTAGAATACATAATTACAGAATTTGCTGAATCATGATAGAAATGATTCGTTATAGTCGTAGCCATGTATCATCTTTGTTGAATGCAATTTACATAATTATATATATATTTGAACTAGGTTCTTATAAAGTGGTGGGAAAGATGGTTTGTGAAGTTTACAAGAATGAGAGTTACTTAGTTATATTTGCTAATAGGTACTAAGATTAAGTTGTGGACTGAATTTATTCTAAATTAAGTTAATTCTCTCACAGAATCAATATGTCATTAAATAAATGTTTATTCTGCTGACAGTTGCACTTTCCACTGGAGAAAAAGAATCTAGTGCGTACCAAAATGTCTGAAGTTTCCAAGAAGAATTAAAATTAATGTGATAGTCTCACATTTTTAAACCTGTTTTTAGGGAACTCCTGATTTCCTTGGAACATCGCGAGCTGTTCCATTAGTTAAAATTGATCCCACCGATGAAAGAGTCCCAGCATTACAATGGTACGACGTTAAGAAAGGAGACCAATATGGTGGAGAAGTCCTTGCATCATTTGAATTATTCCTGGTAAGTTTTTGATATTAACTGGATTGATATATTTTACTTTCATTTTTTCAAAAACTACTGAAAATGCTTTCCTACTCAAGCCCAGATACACATGAAATATTTAGGCCTAATTTCGTTAGCCTTTTCGTAGCTAAATTTATTTCAACATAGCACAAAACGTGTCAAGAATATTGGTACAATAAAATAATCCATGGAAATGTTGTGATTTTTTTGTGAATGCAAACATATACTAAATAATTAACAGTGTTGATGCTGCCATTCATTTTATGGCTCCCGTATACTATCATAGCTGGAAGGCTAGTTCTCTTGATTACACATTTGCATCAGAGTCATACATCCACCACACCCTAAGAAACTCCTTTTACAACGAAAATTCATTAATACACCTGATCAGTCTGTCAATCGCTTAGTCTCCTTCTCAACTGAGTTTAACTAGCTGTGAAAACATTACACGATTATCTGCTTCAGTTTGCATTTAATAACTAATATCTTTATTTACTAGATTGATATTGATAAGAATGCCGAAGTTTCAGTGAAAGAAATGGTAAATCTGTCATGCGCATGACATAATAATTTTGAGTGGTAGCAATTTTATTAGCTTTTAAATGTCTGTATAGAGAACTACATTGTTCAGACTGAGTATTGTAAAATAGCCGAAAGAGAGGTGACATGAAGTTTTAACAGAGCATGTTTTACTACAACACAGACAAGGATACATCACCATAAATCTGAAGACTTATAATATGTTATGAAAACTCTTCTGGCTTACAAGGTGACATGAAGTAAACAGAACACCTCACTCTCCTTTGATAAATGTTTTGGTTGTCATGTTTGACAACAAACAAATATTTTATTTTTAATTTCTTATTTCCTTCTCTGGCTAAAATGTTTGTCTTGAATATCTTTGTATATTTTGTGTCACCCTGAACATACAGTACAACGTTCTACCACAAACTTAATCACCAACCACATAAAAAAAGCATGCAGTGTATGGTTAGTGCCATCCCGCTTCTTTAAAAGAATGTCATCTCTACTGACATCTGGATAGTATTTAACAAATTAATATAAGTATAAGCAGGCATGCCATTAATTTGTTGTGTTTTATCATTGACAAAAGATGTTATGACGCATGGACTTTTGTTGATTTGTGTGTCTGTGATTGGTCATGTATTAACTCTAAGCTTCAATGGTAGTAGTTCTAAAAGCCCGATCCACTGTTTTAGAATTTGTGAAGTTAGTATCGGAACTCAAATTAAAATTAGGATGACGTATTACAGTAACTGTCAGTGTGTTAGCTAACTAAAACATATATATTGACAGTATTATCTGGTGACAGTACGAAAATTCATAAAAGTAAGACATATATAAATATCCTACAGATGACCTATTCATATTTTGTATAATATCATGCACCTTTTCTTTTCAAAGTAGTTTGTAGACCCTTGTCTGATTTAAGTACTATCTAAAAACAGCTTTCACTCAATATGCAACTCGTGTCTTTAAAAGTAACACAAGTGTGACTGATATAAACACCGTTGTTGGTAATATTTTAGTGTTTGTGATATAAGTGCACATCAAGAGATTATTTTATATTTGTCCCTCACTTTCAAGCTCAATGTATGAGTACACGTAGTACATTACAGTGCATCTAGTAACTGTTTATTGTGTAGCACCTTATGGTCCACCTAAAGACTCACTGTTTAGCACATTGCTGTCCACCTATAGAGGGCATTGTTTATTGCTTTGATGCCTACCTAAAATGGACATTGCTTTAACTGACGTAATATTTGCCTAACTAATTTTAGATTAATGATCAGGCGGGGCAAGGAAAGCTTCCTGAAAGTGCAAGCATGGTTATGAATAGATTTGGGGTATTTTAGTTTTACATAATTTTGTATGATTTTAATCACTACTAACAGGTCTAGCACTGCTATTACAAATGCTCTGCTTACCTTCTCTTATCTAGCACATGTAGTTACTACAATAATTATATACAAATTTTGGCTAAATGTTTTCCTACAAAACACAGAACTTAATATTAATATCCATTAATTGTTATCATTTGTAATAACACGTTTTACCTAGCATATGTTAGTTTAATTGCTTTCCTGCTTTATACTCGTCTCTTTACTGACCATACTATTTTTTTGTTCCTTAAATTTACTAAACTTTGACCTAACACTTGTGCTAACTTAAAGGAAGTTCACTTTAACATATATCTTCTTTTTGTATAATCAAAATATTTAGAGCTATATCAATTGAAGTGTCTTTCGTTCCGTGTATTCATGTACCTCAGATAGCTTGTCAAGTTTCAGAAGTGTATTAAACTACTTGTGTTGAGTGTCCCTGAGAGATATATATGCATGTCTTTGTCCACTGCCATGGTGTTTGGTAGATTGTGAGACTTTATTAATAACTATGTAATCTGCACGAATTAAGTGAATGATGGTATGGTTAATCTGCAGGTAACTGTGAGTAAGTCGCAGTGTATTTTGTGATACAATACAATTATTGAACGTGGTTGTGTCATGAGATCACCTTGAATCATATTGTTAACAGTGTTGCTCAACATTAAAACATATACAAATCAACACCGTTGCTTGCTTATTGCACATGCGTAGTCAACTCATGAAATGATCTGCTTTGTCTTTTCTGTCCAATAAAGCGATCATTATTATGTCAATCGATTGAAGTGCTTATGAAAAATGAAAATAATTATATAATTAGATTTCTTGTGATAAATCCACTCCTTAATTAGTATTCACAAAATTAAAATGCATTTCTGAATATTACAATTATTTTTAGTGATGTATCTTAATGTGTTTTTTTCAGATGAATGGATCAGATTTGCCTTTTATGCCTCCAAAGAAAGGAGATGATACGTTCATTGTACCAACAGGAATCAGACCAGTTATGCAAAGGACTGGTATTGAGGTACATTTTTGTCTGATGCACGTAGGGAATTCTGTACAACAAAGACACATTTTATGCCCATCACACATAATGTGCCATCTTTGTCGTATGTAACACATTCTTTAAATTATCGTACGATAACAGTATCTATCAGATCAAATTGTATTTGGTACAGGGTTAATACAGGTCAAGTATAAGTTTGATGACTGGTGGCCATTTTTGTTCCCGAA
>JAOXYB010079165.1:0-11883 GCA_028565635.1 Phoronis ovalis
GAATTATAAACAGTTTTCTTTCAAAAGAAATTTTTAGAACCATCACTGGTGGCGAATTAGAACAAAATTTTAACATGATACAAAAAACTAGTGAAGTAATGCTAGAATTCTTGGCACAGGAAAGCATATTTGAAACATTTGAAAATAGATATAAGAGAGAGCTAAAAGGTATAGTCCGTGGAGTTTTAAAGCAGCGAGCTAGAGATCCAACATCAGGAAAACCCACAACTATGTTTCCTCCGCTAATACAGAATGTGCTTGATAATGAAACACAAGATAAAGCAACTGATATACTAATCGTAGGGGTTGAACTATTTGAAGATGCTTTTATTGCCCAGCAGCTGGCTCGTTTGTACATCAAAAGAGAAAATTGGGTAGAGGCTGAGCAATATGCAAAACTAGCTTTACGTCTGTATACTGGTAGAAATTCACATCTGCAAGATACTTTATGCCAAGTTTACAAAGAGAAGCTAATTAAAGACCATTTGGAAAGGGTATATACGAATTCTTCTCAACTACAACCTATCTCTAAAAGTCAGATTATAGATACAATCAAGCTTGGTATTGAAGCAATTCATGCTTTTCAAATGGGGCAAGAGGTTAGCGAGGTGGAAATGAATATTTCATATCACAATGATGCTGGGTATCTTGGTGAAATACAGACTGTCATTAAACTTCTGGAATGCCTTCGTTTTTGCAGTGCATTTAAAGGAAAAGACCAACAAAGTAAAATGCGCAGATTTCTTGATGACCCATTGTACTGTCCACAGGAACTTGAATTCTTAAAGAATGTTGGTGGAAATGATCTTCTGCATCAAATAAAAGATATACTTGTCGGCGTCTGGTTCCCTATACATAAACTTAGTGAGCGCCAATGGCAGCTTAAATATTTGGCTATGGATGATAATAAAGTAAAACAGCGCGGATTGACTAATGACAACCTTCAGTACTATACGGAAATACTTTGCAGATATTTTGGCGAAGACTGTGACGTCAAATTGTATGGTTAGGTGGTGACTCGATTAAAACCATGTTTGATGTAAGAAAGGTCAAAGGACAAGGAAAAGGTTGTGATGATATACAACATATCATTTCGCTGTTGGAAGAGAATGTCAAGTCTGATCATACTAGTACTGAAGACTATTTGAGACTGATTGAAGCTCATTTTACATTGTCATTAGTCTTTGGAATCAGGTCTGAAGTACAATTTGATGACCTAGTTGAATGGAGCTCAAGACTGTATGAAGAAAGAAAGAAAATAACAAGTCGAAGATATGTACATCTGGAGCCATTTTTATTCTACACCATCCTTAACTGGCCTCATGAGCATTTTGCAACAAGGTGCTCTATAAAAGACTTGAAAGAATGTATCACACAGTGGAGAAAAGCTTATTATGAAAAGTATCCTTTCCAATGTGAGGGTAAAGTAAAACCGCAGTATCGTATGAATAGTACAACTATGTTTTTCTTGGGAAAATCAATGGAAACATATGGAGTAGTTTATTCTGGGATGAATGTGTTTCAAGATTTGTCAGAGCTTGAATTTTGGAAG
Organism: Phoronis ovalis; assembly: GCA_028565635.1. Taxonomy (NCBI): domain Eukaryota; kingdom Metazoa; phylum Phoronida; family Phoronidae; genus Phoronis; species Phoronis ovalis. The sequence goes on from JAOXYB010079165.1 coordinate 1,553, forward strand.
ACAACTGCAGTTAAGCAAAAGGTTCAACAATTTAAAGGTCATTTAATCAACCGTGGAAAAGAAATATGTGTGCGCATTGATATTAAAGGGAATGTTGATCATACATTGATTATTCCATCTAGGGTTCCAATAAAGGAACTGCAGTGGTGGAATAAAACAGTTTATTTTTACATTGGATTTAGTTGGTCTGGCCCTGCAGCATTTGCCTTGAAAAGAGAACCAGATGACACGTTACATGCAGCTCCATCTCCCAGAGCTATGAAGACAAATGTAGCCCAAGTTTTTAGTGCTGGCTGCAAAACATTTAAAAACCTCAATACGGATTATATGGATGAAATTCAGAAAATTAATGAACGGCTACAGAGAATCGAGATGATAAAGGGAAAAAGTCAGAGGAGCAAACAGGAGGTGAGTAATACATTTGACTCAAGTCTTGCTTGCATCCTTACAAATGTTTTGTTTTCTGTTTGTTCAATGTGGCTTGTGCAGCTAATTACTGAAACAGTATTTTTCAAGCAATTTATTGCTGCATTGGAAATTGTCATTTGTGAATTGCCAGTATGAGAAAGATACAGCTATATGATATGGACATATTAATTTTTTTAATTGAATTAATTGATATAGCTGTTTAATTTTGTAGTGTTTATAATTACAGGAGGATGACCTGAAAAATGAGCATTGCTTAATAAAAAAGAGAGAGGAACTACAGCAAAAAGCAAGTGAAAATGATTATTAAAATATAACAGGTAAATCGTTTCCATTCATACTTTTGACAGGTGTGTGCAAACTAGTTTATTATTCTTGCGGTAAGCTTTTAAAATTCTTTTACAATAGCATTATTAAATGTGCTTCTCAAACTTGACACTATTCTTGAAGCAAGCTTATGAAAGTCAATGATGTTGTAAGAATATTTTTGTACATTCACAAGTTGCGCATAGAGAATAATTGTATATACAATGTAGTGGGGTGTGATGTTGCTTAAAAGAGGCTTTGTGATGATGAAATTTTAGATGATGTGATGATTCAGAAAACAATAACTTTGGCCAGTCTTGCAATATCTATAAATTTCCGTCTGTTAAGTACAGTTATGGTTACTCTCTGTTGTTAACTCGTACAACCACATGTCGATGCCACTTTATAACCCGCTACTTTGAACTTCTAGATACATGTAAAGATGTATGTTACATTAACATTAACTCTCTCATTAATTTAAAAAAAAACTCATGTGGTGAAGACTACAATTTTTTATTTGTGAATGTTTTCAGAATCAGAATTTTATAGTAGCTACTGTAGAAGTGGAGTGGACGATGATGAAATATAACCAAGCTGATGGTGATATCCATGCCATGTGATGTATACTGGTGCCATGTGATGTATACTGGTGCCATGTGATGTATACTGGAACTAGGGACAGAGCATTAGTTTGAAAAAATGTCAGTGATATTCTACGCTTTATCTTACTTTGCTTAAAAAAACTTTAAACAGTAATATAAGTTTCACAGAAAAAGTATGTGATCTTTATTTAATCGCTTTCTTTGGTTAGTACAATATTAATGTTGTTCTATCTAGACACGGTGTTTATATAGCTGTATAATAGGAAAATACTTTAGTCACCAGAGGGGGCGATTATTAGAGAAAATACGGTAGTTCACTTTAATAAATTTTTACGCTTAACTGCTTTGGGCACTTAAGCCAACAAGTGTACACTTTTTCTTCTAGCACAAAGATGTTATTGCTTCTAGATATTTATGAATTTTAGAAATATTTGTAAAACAAAAAGTATCCAGTTAAACTATTTTATATTGCTTAATATATTGCTTTGCAAATGACACATAAAGTAAGGAATTTGCTGATATACCACCTAAATATAGCCATTTGTGTTAAACATTTATTTACTTTTGATTCAATAATTAAAATTAGTGCTATTATTATTTATTAAGATTATATAATTTTACTTAATCAAATAGGACAATCCAGTGTAAGTTTTGACTTTTAGTATTATGAATTATCTTTAAACATAGCACTTTGTGATATACATTTTTTGAAAGTAATGGAACTTCTTAGTAGATGCAGGCGTGGAGTACTTTGGTTAATTGACAATGTGCCTTAAATGAGTATTGAAATGTGTTTTTCAGCTGATTTCAAGTGTGTTAGCAATAAAAGTGTTTTAATGGTTTAATTTGACTTGTTAATTGCCCTTTGCAACACAAGATTGAATTGGCTATCTGATATGTCAGCCACAGGAGACCAAATTTTCATTCATGACATATACTCTAACGAGTGGCACAAATTCAGACAAGAAACTCCATAGACTTGTTACAGAAGCTGCACTTCAAACTACATTGTAAATGGAGTAGCTATGCAACAACGAGCCATATATAACTACATTCACACGGCATGCACACATGCACACACATTAAACAACAAATGGTTTTCATTTTAATAGGCTGCATGATATTTATAAATTACCTAGTCTTTGTGTACTGCCTGTCATTTCTAACCAACAGTCTCGTTATATTTTGAAATAATGAAGACATCTGTAATGTCAGGTGCCCATCAATTCCCTTACCATACAGAACTGCCATTATACCAATTTATTAGCAGTTTTTGACCAGTTCGCTGCCTATTTAGCAGTTTCTTAGCCGTTACAGATTTTAAACTGAATTCATCAACTGTTGATAACTGCCATCATATCAGTTGACAGCAGTTTTCAGCTGATTAAAAACCTCTTTATATAAGACAGCAGTTCTGGTAACAGTTTTGAAAACAGTTATTAGCAGTTCACCAATCAAATCATTGAAACCGGTTGAAAAGAGTCGGGTGTCATTTTGGAGCCAAATTTCAAATATGGCTGATAGAACTAACAGCTCTTTGTAACTTGCAAATTGATTTTAAAGAAATAGTAAACTTATCATCTGCAAGCTCTCACAGAAGAATACAGTTTGTTTTCTTGTTTTATAAGTCAACATGTAAATTATTCCAATTTTACTTAATAGTTTTATGTCTTTTAGGTTCACTAGCTACAACATAATTTAATTATGGCAAAAAAGAGTCCCAAAATGCACCAGATTGCAGGAAATCACATGAAATATCAAAAAAAAATTCCGGGGGGCATGCCCCCGGACCCTCCTAGTTTCGCTTCGCGCACTGCGGGCGCTCGCCTTTCGGAGGGGGGGTTATAATTTGTTTTGCATGCTCTTAGGGGTGGGTTGCAATTTTTTTGGCAAACCCTGGAGGGGGGGTTGAATTTTTTTGTGCACCATGTTTTTGAAATGCACCAAACCCCCCTGTGGTAATTTCTGACTAGTCCCTTAGTGTGCCGAGAGAAGATATATAGTTAAATATTTATATTTATCTCACTTGTTTTAAATACACGAGTCGGTATAGTGAGAGGAAGTCCTGATTCTTTCGCATCTTTCAAAAAAAATTATCTTGTCGAAATAAAATATTCTATTGCAGCTTCCCATATTTTGTCAAAGCCTACTATAAATTTTGTTTAATTTCAATACCCATACTTTGACAGGTGTCAGATTGCCAACGCAAAAGTATATTGTTTCTTGTTTAAGTGTGCTTGTTTTTAATCTTAAAGCCAAAAAAAACAAAAAACAGTTGTTAAAACAGAATTACAATATAGGACGTAATCATCTTTTATCATTTTGAATATATAAAAGCGCACCTGACAAATTTGTATTAAAAAAATAATTAGAGTGGTGGATATTATTTTGATTTAATTTTCGTAATTGTTCGAGTTAACAAATGATGTAACGCTTGTTTGCAGGTGACGTATTTGTCATCGATGGTTTGACATCATCCAGAGGTGCCCAAACAATGTTTCGCAACACAACATTGTTACTCTCTATGAAACGCAAGCAACTCCGAACAATAAAAAGTCGGAAATGTTACAATAAAGAAACGGAATGTTTAATTTGTTCTAATGAAACCTGTCTATTGTGACGTTAGTGAAATGTTATATTTATAAATAATAAAATTTCAATGCCATAAAATACATGTATGCACAGTCACACTATTTACTCATATTACGAGGGAAACCGACGTGAAAATAGCAACTCGACACAAAAGAAGCTGTCCAGTACTATTCTTGTACTTTATTGTCATTGCGTAAAATGAATGTTTATATGTGCAATGAGGCATACGTGTTTAGAGTAAAAAATCAGAGTTTTCAATAAATAAAGTAAACAGTATTAATAAAAAAAAATAAGAAACTAATTTATATGCGTAGGTCACAATATCATATTCCCCGTCTTACAGTAATAAAAGACGATAAATATTTCAAAAATTGTCCGGAGTTGAATAATCACTCACTAGCTCAAGACCTCTACGAGCTTGTGGGCTAAAGAAATAAATTGCATACAGTGAAAAGAACCTAATATTCCGATGATACTGAAACCGGAGAGAGGTGATGTTACTTCTGATATTGAAATGTTAGCCGATCAAGGCTCTTTCAAGAAGACACGGGTTATTTTGAATGCTCATAGCGTAAAATTGGAAAAAGAACTAAAACATTTAGACCGCGTACGAAAGACAACTGAATTTACATTAGAAAGAGACATAAACAAAATGGAGAAAAGGCTAGACAATATTCGAGATGTCCAACATCGAGTTAGTCAGTCGCTAAGCCCTATACTGAACAGAAGGGTGCTCCAGAGTAGGTTAATCAGAGGTGATCAATTTTTGACTCATAGCTCCAGTTTGCCTAACTTATCCTCAATCAAAGAGATATTACAAGAGGATACAAAGAAAGAGAAAATACAAATTCCTTCTTTGGTAGTTTCAACTTATTATGATCATAGTGAAATTAATAGTTCATCCGAAGGACACGATGAAGACAATATCTCACCAGATGGCGAGATAAATGACTGTCGTTCGGCTAACTGCATGTGCGTAAGAGCAGGGGCAAAATCAGGTGAAAGTATTTCAAAAGATAAAGTGAGGAAACTACCATACTTGTCATTACCGACAACGTGTAACAAACGTTATCTGTTTCCTGAATTATCCCCTACAACGTTGCCATCTATTGGAAAATATCAGAAAAATATTGAGTGTGATAGAAAAGTAAATCGTGTTCCGACTCCTTGGCCAGGAAAAGAGTGCAGACGTCTGGTATACTCACAACCAAATTTACAAAACTTGATCAGTATACCAGAGAAAGACTATGAAATGAAAATAGGAAAATTCACATCAAGAAGCACAGAAGAAATATTTATTAAACCAAAACATAAGAAACAAGTGAAAATAGTTAAGGAAATAGGAACAAGATCACTGCCGAATTCACCCATTACGACAAAAAAAAAATTTCAAAAATAAACGTTCTATTCCAGACATAACTTGTGTAATTAAAAAAATGTATTTACTGGGAATGTTGCTAAATTGTATTAAAGTACAAAACCTGTTAATTTTATTCAAACTGTAGTCAAGCCTGTTGTACATGTATTATTATTTTACTATGTAACAAGTTAGTACAGGCTGTACTGTAGACTGGCTCAAGTCTGCCTGGCCAAATATTTTATTTGATTTATACAACACAAAATATCATATTTTCAGTTATTAGTTGGAGAAAATGTTTATATAACATAACATATCATAATTTCAGTGTTTATATATACCCTTGTTTTATATATGGCCTGATTTGATAAAAAAATGTAAAGTAATAAATAAAATTCATGTTTTATTGATTATGAAACATAAGATTAATAATATTATTAAAAAAAATTATCAGTATCAAAAAAAATCATTTTAGACTTGTGCAATTAGTCTAGCTGTATTGGTAACATCAGAAATAAGTTGAGCCAAATATATTAGATGAAATACAAGGTATATAAATAAATGAAACAATTACAACAAAAAATGTCATTTATGTGTTCAGAAAATACTTCAATGTGCAATACTGGATCAGTTCATTATTTAGCTTTTTCAAAGGGGCGCGATTTTGTGTCTTAGTAAACACGTTTGTCCGGGTAAACAAATCCCGATGCTGCTGATAAAATTAAAAACATGGATAGAAACATGGAACGTCTGGGTTGTACTTTGGCATTATCTGGTTCATAGCCGAACATTCGGTTAGTAATTGCCAAAACTGTGTTCGATTTCTCAAGCCATTCTCCTATATTTAAATAACAAGTATATAGCATCTTTATATTCATCATAATGTGTCAAAAGCAAATTATTTCATACAAAAACATATAATATTATAAATGAGTTCACCTCCTTCTCCTAACACATGCCAAACAGTAATTCATCATAGTGACAATTTAAGCTTTGTTAAACATTACAACTGCAGTAATAAATAAAAAATTAATAAAAACAACTTGAACATTTCCTTTACTTGATACTTCGAAACTATATTAGTTTCTTCTGTAAAAGAAATGAAGTTAAAAACAGCAGAATTTCAAAAAATGTCAGGCACGACGTAAAAGCAGCTTTATACTAGTATTTAGAGAAGTGCCTACTTTGAACCGTGCTCTTTCTAAAAAGTTACACTATTGTTGATGAAATTCATGGTATATTCCAGTATAAAATTTTAAAAAATTTTGCAAAATAAAAAAAGTTCTTATTTTCATTTTTTCTAAAATTAAAGCGATTAAAGGGACGCTCTAATCGTCTGAGTAAATTTTATTGTTTTTCTACGAGCAGGTGCTGATGCTGGAGAAAATCCTTGTATTAGTTTGTTAGTTATTCATTTAGTGTCACTACTGTATATATCCATGGTTTTAAGTATAATTAAGATCTCTACTTTGTTTAATTTATCATTATTTTTATTTCTTTTATATTATTGTAATTAGCTTTGTATGAACTACTTATAGTTTGAAATAAAACATTATCACGTGGCGCAGATCGACAACATCCGCTAGGTGTCCCACTTTTTGACTATTAGCGACTTTTACAACCAATGTTTTATAGAAGTAATTAACTGCTATAGAATCGCCTTTTGTGTATATGGTAAAGTGTGTGTATAAGGATAGGTGTGTATAGTTGGATGTTAGACGTCCTCGTTTGATTTATAATATTCCCAAATAATATTCTCAATGTCAACTCGTCATCTGATTAATATTAGCACTCACATGAGGCCGTGGCCGATGACATATGATAGTGTAAACTTTACCTGCATGCTGACTAAAATAAAAGTTCTATGCAAAAACATCCTTAGTTAAAAAGATCATCGTAATAGCAACATCATATATTTCTAAATTTTCACTGCCTTGCCTTTACAGTTGGATGACTTGAAACTCTGAACTAGAAAGGGTCCAGGACTCCACTGATTGAAAACAAATATTTATTTATCAGAATAAAAACTAGAAGGGATCAAAAACATTTGAAGCACATGCATGTTTTTGTCAGAGGGGACTTAAAAACTGAATACCCCGCTTTTCAATGAATATTTTTGATATGTAAATGATTAGTAATTATAAATCGAACAGATGCTTCATAGCCGGAATTAGAAGCGGACATTTTGTTTTATGTAATGAAATGTTATAAAATTGTCATCAAACTATGTGTTATGTACATATAACACGAATGAAAATATGCCTAATTATTGCTAATATCTGTGTTAACCGAGAGATGAATTTACAACCGTTAATGGCCCGCAAATCGTGCCCCGCTACATGATAAACACGGGATAAATACATGTTTAACAATATCCGACACTATTTGCAAACTTCTGCAACCCCTCTCCCTGAAAATTCTGTCTTTCAAGCTTTGTGTGGTAGTTACTCTTAGCTAGTTTCTCGGAGTTGCTAATTCTAAGAATGATAAATAAAAGGAAGTTTCCCAACTTGGAAAGTCTACACTAGCAACATCCGTTAGCGGTCCCGAGCGGACTCTCTGAGTTTTGCGTACGCATTAGTGTATTGACTTAATTACCCTGTCTTGCTCATTCAATTCCGTTCAGCCTAAATCTTTTATCATGCATTCTCAGTTAACAGCAGGACAAAACTCTCCCGGTATTTAGGCCTACCTAACCAACGTAGACTTGCCAATCGTCAATCCGCACTCGCGCACTTGTTTCCTACCATTTAGTCGAACCCTGCCTTTTTCCGGGTATCGCACCGCAATCCCTGCTACTCGAACCGTCGTTCCTACCATTCGAACCCGGCCTTTTTCCGGGTATCGCACCGCAATCCCTGCTACTCGAACCGTCGTTTCCGTAGACTCGCACAAGCTGCTAGGAACTCGTACAGATTTCCAGAGACTCAGACCTGTTTTTCGACAAGTGTTATGTGTGATGTCATGCTCAAATGTGTCGTGTTGTGTGTGTTGAAATTGACGAGAAATGACACAGGTCTCGGGGAACACCGTGACAGGCTTTTGTCAGCATATATGACCATAAGTGAGTACAATAAAGCTAGCAATGTTGTGTACAGGCCGGAGGATACAGAGGTGCACTGCTGTAGATTTTTCATTGAAATCGGTAATTATTGCTAGTTTTAAAGCTACTTTATCCTTATGCATATACAAACCATTTTACATTTTTATCTTGATCCACCCCTTGCTTATATAATCCGTCGAAGGCGGGTGCCCCTGGTAGCGGCGGCAGGTGTATTGAATAGCCTTATAAATAACACATGCAAGTCTTTCATTCATTGACTGGAAAGCTCAGGTTCTGTTGAACAATAGCATCACACGAGGTGAAATTACGACGTCTGCTAAAATACCATCCTTGGTCATAAAAGGCTTATATAACAGTCTCAGGTGTCAACACTTCAGAACAAAGAACATTTAATACAAATGGGATTTTAAAATAACATTAGGGATGATCTCAAAAGTTATCGCAATGACCGCAAACATATAGTGTTTCGCATAGGAATTACTCCCACCCCCCTTGGTCAAACGTAGGGGGGGTTAGTGAGATTTGGACGTCATGCAGGTGTAAAAACTGACAACCAATTTCAAGAGCGAAATCAAGGCCGTCAGACACTTTTTCAAAAGGCGGGTGCGAGAGAAAAATATCAGTTCAGTAATCGAAAAAGGTCGCTAAAATGTCTCCGTGGTGCCAGCAAAAAAAAAGGTCATTTCCACTCCTACTGTAAACAATACACCCAGAATAAGTGCCGTAAACAAAAGAAAAATGGTTTCTGTTCCAAAGGAGGGGTTTCATATCGTATATATACTAGGCATGATTTTTTCATTTCGCACTAGTAAACCATAAACGTAGGGGGATTTTAACCCCCCTGCTCCCTATACGAAACACTATACGTTTGCGGTCATTGCGATAACTTTTGAGATGATCCCTTAAAAAAATTGAATTTGCGAAACACTTTCTCAATTCTGTTATGTGTCATTGTAGATCACATGTGCGCATGAATCTTTCAATGACATGTACTATGTCACTTTCATTTATTTTATACAGAAAGAAACTCCCACTGTAAAACTTGAACACCTGTGTGTCGGGAGTAGAGTTTGTTTAGCAGTATTTTTACTGGTCATAGGGAAAAGATAAATTTATTAAAGCCTTTACATAAAGAATAGCAATTCACCCATCACCTGGTGACCCCTAGTGAAGGCTAGATGTCAGTAATACCTTCTTGAAAATCATTTAACTCCCTAAATATCAATGATAAGATCAACCAGTAAACAACTGGGTAAGTAACAAAAAAAATCGTAACAGAAATTTAAAAAATAGAAGTTCAACATTTTTTGGGCCTTCTAAATGACATGTGAGCCTCATTTTTGAAAGTTCACGCAATTTGGTCATTTAGATCTCTTGACCTCCATATGACCTCAAGCTCTACTATCCTCACCCTGGGGATGTCATATAAGTCAAACTTCAAGACTGTATGAACAACTGTTCTTGAGTTTTGCCATATTCCCTCTGTAGATTAATTGAAAAGATGCCAAAAAAGTTTTTATAACGCAAATGAACTTTCCTGTTTTTCATAATTTCTAGAAACAATCATTTACCATACGCGTTTTTATTAAGTAAGACACATTTTAATCCATATTACTTTTACTTGCTGCGAGTACTACAAGTTTGTCGCCTCGTTTGATTTTTTTCTGATACATAAACTTTGAAATTCATCTTTTAATCAAAGCAAACTTTCAAAATTTTACGTATCAAAAATGCAACTGTTTAACCAAAATGACCTCAGTAATTCTTGACCTGTGCACAGGAAATCAATTGCACTTTAAGGTTATTTCATTTTTAAGGTTATTTTTTATTTCATATTTTCAAAACATGTATTACTTTTATTTGTACGTCTTCGTTTAACTATCCAAATGTAACTTATAAATATACAGGGAGAATGAGCAAATGATATAGTTGTCTTTTTAGAGCTACTTTACCCCCGAGTCATTCAGAAGGCGGATACAGTGGT
>JAOXYB010079165.1:11983-31541 GCA_028565635.1 Phoronis ovalis
TCACTTTGCTGAATATTTTTCTGTATTATGTATGTATGTATGTTAATTTTTTAAACTGGTATGTTGTATAGTACTTTTAGAGCTACTTTACCCCCTAGTCATTCAGAAGGCGGATACAGTGGTTCACTTTGCTGAATATTTTTCTGTATTATGTATGTATGTATGTTAATTTTTTAAACTGGTATGTTGTATAGTACTTTGGATTTTCATTTGCGCACTATTTCACTTAGTTAATATTTTGTTGATTGTTATTGTATTATTGTTATTTTAATATCTGTATACTGTATTTTTGTCTGTTGATTTTACGATATTCACTTTACCGGTAACGAATGTAAAAGTTGAGAAACTGAATATCAAATTGTTTCTAAGTTGTTTTTTTTTTATTGTGGATGAACTTAAATAAGTATCAATAAATCTACTATACCCATGTAATTTCTAAATATAATAAGAAAACACATTAAAATTTATTTTTTGTAAATATTATTTATTCTGTTTTAGAGGAATAATTTACAAGAAAAAAGGGTTAAATTTATAATAAATAAAATAAGAAACGTAAATAGACAAGTCGTTACAGTCAATACAGCATTTCCGTTTTAAAGGAAAACGGTCCATCAACCCAGGAAAGCTAGAGACACCATTGCGTCATTTTTTGGTTAGAACACTATATCAGTGTCAAGTATTTAGAGATATATAAAAACTAAGGCACTCAAGGGTTGAAGACGCGGCGTGTTTTTTTATGTATATATTTACAGATTAAGTATGAAGTGACGCCTCTGTATACTATGTACGTTGTCATGAAAAACATTTTCCCCGAGAGAAGAATACAGTTTATACAGATAATTTAAATTCATCCTGGTTCTTTAACAAAAGGAGATTCTCGATCATCTTGCATGCTCGTGACCACATAATGTACATTTATATTTTCTCCATTTTATTCTCCGTCAGTTGTCGCTTGTCTATCTCGGGTTGTATCCTTGCACTTGTTAGTTTCTGTGAATGAATTCATACGAGTATAAACCCTTTCGCTTCTTTCACAGGTTGTACCTTGCGGACAAGCGCAGCTGAAAAAAGAAATAAATCTGTTTGAATAAGACTGCCAAAAGCGAATGTACAAACTATCACTATTTACACAGAGTTGACTACTATCATTTTAACTAAAATACTTAAAGGAGGCGAATAGCTGACCGTGGGAAGTAAATGTCTAGACAAAGAAAAGAACAAACCATTATCTTTGAGGAACAAGTATATCCAGATTATGCATAGAACGAAATAAAGGGATCAAAGATGATCGAGGACAGAAAACAGAAGCATTGTTTTACTTTAACTTTACATTGCCATTTTAACATACCTACAAATTACAGTACATAGTGGCGAACGAGTATAATTGCAGATTCTCCAGGAACATGGTGTACCTTCTGAGCACTTTTGTACCGAATCTTGATTATCCATATTACAATTTTTTTCCGGCTATAAAAGAACAATAAATATCTAGTATTTCGACATTTATTAAACTAAATAACCGAGTACATGGTCAATATATCTGGATATATGATTTGTATGGTGGTCCTGAGCTACTGTCGTGTTGTCACTCGACAACTCGACAATACGACAATTTAGTATGAAATGTCGTGTTGTCGATTTGCAAAAAAGTTGACAACTCGACAACACAACAGTAGCTCAGGGCCACCATAGATTTGGCCATTGCTATCAAGAAATACATAAATGCAATTCTGTCATATATCGTTCTATTTTATTTCGAAGTATCCTGTTTACAATTTCAAAAATTATATCTTGTTCATTTTATGCGATGAATTAATGTTTTAGGTGTTGTATCATTGTACGAGTTCGTCCCTCTGATGCTATATAGTATTCCCATTATTTGTACAATTTCTACTAGATGTAGACTCTTTCAAGCATTTTTAGTTGCTGAGAAAACTTTTATTTTATAAAACTACACTTTAGTTTTAAATAAAATGTCAACTGCTTAAAACAATAGGATTCAGAAAGAAATATCTAGTTTTTAACATTGTTTTTGACGTCATACAAGAAAATCATTAAATCTACTTCATTAACTTAAACTTATTAATTGCTAATGTCATGGATCGATATTTTTTTAAATGGTGATGTTTGTGGCAAAATGTATGATATTACGCAATGGCACATAAGAGATTCATCGGGTACACCGGACCGACATCGGTGCATCCGAAACTTTGTCATTGTTCATCTTAATATAGTGACTATTCTGTTAAAAGCGAACCCTGCCTTGAGAAGTTGACGGGTGGCTTCCCATGTTTGGTGCGTTAAACATATCTTATGATTTATGTAAAAAAAAAATCATGTTAATTTTTCACAATTTATCAAAATTGAAGAGAAAAAGCTCATTTTTTAACAGAGTATTTAACTGTTTGGCAACTATAAAGTCCAATAGTCCAGGTCATTCAAAAGTTTAGCCGAATTGTGTTTTATCTTTGTTTATTTGTCGCACACACACATGTACTTGTCTGATAATTTCTACGGCACTGAGTCACGCTTCGCAGTTGAATAGTTTAACCGAGAGGATCCCCGTGAAGGTACAATATTTTATATCCCGGGTGTTGTGTTTTATGGTAGTGGGTTAGATTAAAACACTAATTGTTTATAATAGAAAAATATTCGGAAACTAGGCAATTTTGGTCAGATACGAGAAAAAGTATACCCGTAAGTAATGCTATACTCACTAATTTCTAATTAGTCAAACGTCATTTGCAAATAATATCCTAATCAACTTATAGAGATTAGCCAAAACACATATTAAGTATTAGATATGTTCTCTCAGGTTATACATACTAATTGATCAGTTAATTAATATTTATACAAGAGATCATCACTGCTGCCTCTTTGTTGTGGTCATTTCGAGGTATCAATTGATTTAGTTTCCCAGGCAACTATCTCTAGGGTGCCGCTTATTAAGGACAACAAGCCACAAAAAGACATATTTTCGGATAAAAATTCGAATGATTCAAATAACAAGACAAAATTCCGGACCTATGTTTCTAACAGAAGATTTCATAATAAGAACATTCCAGAAAAGTAATTTTATGACTTTGCGCTTTGTCATTTAGCCTGGAGCTTACACTTCTCGACATAGACTTTGGGCTTCCTCGTTACAGTGGTGTAGTGCCTATTTCTGTGCGATCATAAGTTTAACTTGTATTATTTGAAGCAATTTTTTCTCCCACTTACATTAACAGATAATAGAAAAATAATCAAATGTTGTTTTCGTACGCAATCACGGGATTGTATTCCGCCGGCAGTGGCATGATGCCTAATAATAAAGACCATTCCATCATATAAACAAAAGTCGTCCAGCTACGAAAAGCAATTAAATTGTTTTGTTATATTTCTACGAATGATGTAGGATACTCACGAGAGAGGAAGTATTTAAAATTAACTTTATTGAATCCGTAACATATATCAGCATTATTCATTTATTAGGGATGTAGATATTCAGTATAATATTCGATTATTATAAATCTCATCATTAACAATTTATATTCCAAGAATCACATACAAATTTGTGGGGGCAAATCCCGGGGGCAATTTATAGTTACAATTTAGAAATCATTGAAAAAAGGGAAATTGAAACGGTAGTTAGATCCAAATTTACTTTTTTCGTGTTTTATGTACTGAGTGGAAATCTGGAATTATGCCATGTTTATTATATGACAAGTATGAAGTTCATAAAAACATTTAGTTTTAAGTTGACACATGATAAAAAAAAAAGCAATAAACAACTTTCTTGTACTGCCAAACGATATTTCCATAAGACTAGAGAGTCAACTTTTGTTTAAATAATTGTCCACCTTTGCTTATAACTTTAACAAAATTGCTTGCAGTCCATTTTATCACTTTTAGTATTTTATGTTCGCAAGATTAAATTTAAATTGCTTTGAAATCTATGAACTTTTTAGTTGTCCTGCTGGGATTTTATATCTTGTCTATATTGCTGCACGTGTTATATCATTTCATGATACCGTTTGACCCTGTCTTTTTAGACAGTTGTCCGCATAGCTATTTATAATTTTTTATTTACTGCAATAAAAAAATAATTGAAAATAAGAAAACTTACAGTCCAGCTCCTTCTTCTGATCATGTTGCTATATGAATTAGGTATAAATGCTGAATACGCACAGCAGACTAAGGCACAAAAACACAGCAAATAAACTTGAGACATCTTTTCTGTGACACTTCACGGAGTGATAATGATTATTCACTGATGCCACCCCCATTTTATACTCGCAAGATTGTAAAGAGCGGAAGTATTGGTTGACGTGCAAAGTTCGATTTTTATCACTTTCGCGAATTGACCAAATAAACGTGGTGCAAACTAATATTTATATTCCCATAGAAACACCAATCTTTAATTAGATACTTTCCTATGAATGAAACACTATCCGTAATAATAATATACTAATTAACGTACATTTTTATCAACGAACTTACAATTAAATCAATTTGTCTTTATATGTAGAAGTGTGTATTGATATGACAGTAAATAATCATGTTTTTCAAATCCAACATAAAAAAATTAAGCAAAAATTAAATAAATGTAAAAATGAATAATGATGTCTTAACTGCAATACCTGCTTTGAATAGTCTCAGGTATGAATACCATTCGGGCTGCAAGTTTAAAGTTGATAATACGTTGCAAACGCGCTCAAAATCGCCAAATTAATTTTTGTAATAGAGATACACATTTATTATTATTAGAAGTCAGATATCTGCAAAAGATTTTTGTGACAATCAGCATTATTACAAGAACAATAACAAAATGTTACAATGCGAAATAATACGTGACATATGGTATTAGCAGAAACAAACGCATCTCGTTAAAAGCGGAAATCCATTATTCAAATTATTGAGATCTAGACATTCTGGATATTAAGAGTTCACCGTATTCTCCATTAAGTGATCAATTTATTCAATTTCATAAGACACTCCTTTTTATCAAGTAAACATCACGGCATTCAATCTGGTGACGTGCAGTGAAGTTTTAATTAGACGGATTCTAGCAGGAACCCTTTTATTTGGCTCAGTACGTCCCTGATGGTTTATTTTCAGCCACATAAAATTTCGTCTCTACATAGACTATTAAATATTTAGAATTCATAATAAATTTGAAATTATTTATAAAGTATTATATTGTATATATTGTAACAAGCTTTATATTTTATCAGTAACAACATTTAGGGCATATTATCTTCTGACAAGTATCACCTGGCATACTTGTGTGCCTGAAAACTTCAAACAACTACACATTTAGAAATGTCACATTTACTTTGCGGCTGTGCGACTTAAGTATTTAAGCAGGACCGCAGCTCAGGGTGATGACTTGCCGGCCATAGTTTCAGCCAATTTTGAAGTTATGCCATGACGCGCTCTACGTACCACGAGCAGTTTTCACTCATTAGCAAAACAAAGTAATTATTCAATGTTGTAAATAAAATCTGATCCTTTTGTGGTTTGTTATTTGGCTTGGGTTAAAAGACCTTCATATTTTTTGTTCCAAAATTCCAAAGAAATATAAGCGAATAAAAAGGTCGCAATTTCTATTATTAATAGTGGCTTAAACTGTTATTGGCATTTCTAGACTCCAGTATAAATTACTGGCAGAACAAACTGTTTGTACTTTTATCAAAGTTTTCAAATGTACTTCTCACTGGGCTTAAATAATTATCTCTCCAACCATCGCATTCATTTTGCACTTCCAGAAAGTTAAACAGAATTTTTTTTTTTTTGTATCAAGGCTTTCAATTTATTAAATAAAACTTAAGTTCTATCCCGTACCGCGTCTGGATAGTGTAAAGACATTGGCTCTTATTAGCCCCGGGTTCTTGTTTGAAATGTATCGAACAATGGCCTTAAGTTGTTCTGACTTGCATTTTTCATATAAATCCCGAGACGAAAAGCTAAAAAGTGTGACGTAGTGTTACAGTCCAAAACGAATAAAATAAACATCATTCAATTAATCGACATATGAACCGTAACTATGCATCGATCTGTTGATCAGAGCAACAAACAACATACGACATTGCTAAGTACTACAATTGTTATCTAAGCCACAAAATAGCATCTTTCTTTACTTGAAAAATTCAAATTCATTAAGTTTTCCGTGTTTTGCAGGAATTCGTTGCAATTTGATATCACGTCGATTTTTGAGGGTAAAAATTTGTGGTTTTCATCCAAAAAAATCCACTTCCAGTAAGCTTGTAAACATATTTACAAAAACAACAGGAAAATGTTTTTTGTTGCCAATATCTTAAGTTGAAATTTCTAAAATAAATGTTTTTTTAACTTGAGACAAAAAAAAAATAAAGAGAAAAATGTTGTATACAGTAAGGACTGTAAGAATGTTCCTGCTAATCTATTCCCTCCGGGAGTCTAGTTCATTAGCTTTATCATAAAAGTACGTTATCCTACGTTAACTTTACACTCTTTTTATTCATGGAATGCGATTTACAAACAGTGCGCATATACTGTATTATAGACATTTCTTTTCATTTGCGATTAATGTGTCGCATTCATCATAGAATTAGTACAGTTTAGTACAGTAAAGTAGCTTCGTCGCATAAAAGTGCGTTGTTTTCCATACAGTTGCGAGTGGAAAATTTCCCATGGCCTTTAAAAAACTGTGACTATGACAGTAAATTTTCATTTCATTTTTTCAATACCTTATTACCTGTTTATGGTAAACTGTTGGGTTAAGAGTTTCGAAAGAAATATTTGACTAAACGTAGTTCATTGAGCGCAGAAAATGTAAAGACTGAAGTCTGAAATTTAGCAAAAAAATATACTAATTCCAATGTGGAATTGGATTTGGATATGAAGAGGTGACAGTACTTTTAAAGTGTTCATTTTTTCTAGTCACCTTGTAGTGTATACTTGTAGTGTATACTTGTAGTGTACATAGTATACATAGGATGAAATATGAAAGTGACTGAATATTAAATAGAAAATATGATATATGGGCAGTTTCCTTGGTGAATATCTGTTGCATGTGTTACTGAAATAGTAATCGAAGACCGATCGGGTATTGTAAGAGGGACACATTACTAACACCATATAATACCCTTCCCTGGACACAGGGTCCCTGGACACAGGGTCCCTGGACAGCTATAATTGCCAAAGGCAAGTTTAATTTTTCAAATTTTCAAGTATACTTTGTTTAATAACTTAATACGAAAATTATAGAGATTTGTAATTTTGCTTTCCTTATTAGAAAGTTTCACTGAAATTTTACAATAAATTTATTAAATATTATTTCATTTCAAACCTACTTAATTGCTTATCATACGTCATTAGCGGAAACCGATTATAAAAACAGTTAAATGACAATAATAAATTTATGACTGATTTGCATGACTGTCATTATCATGAATGGATTTATAACCAGCAGAAAGAGTTTACAGCGAAATAAAAATAGTTCGACCCTATGTGCATAGGTATCGGTTCCGATTTTTGTTTTTGGTGGATAGTTTAGCGGGTCCGTTTTTTGACCTGATTTGTGACAGAAACATTAGGTCAATAACAGGTCCAGAGAAACAAAAATTATGTTTAATTAAATTACTGGTGTTGACGTGAAACTGGAATATCAATCTCATTTGACACTTTTGCAAAAACTGTTTTTACGCTAACAAAATATTTAGTTACAAAACTTTGAGTAGGCAAAATTTAGAACTATTTTTTTTATTTGGTAGAAAAATTATTTTACCATATCCAGTAATGTATCCTCGTCACATGCACCCCTATTGAAAATTTTAATTGTTGTCCCTTGTCCTTTGGCTATCTTTGTTCTGAATGTTCATGATCAAAAAAATGAAAGGCAGTAGTTCCCTGGTCAACGCTATTGACGAATTCAAGTAAAGATGTGGTATTACCTGTATTAGTATTTTTTTAATAACATAACTAAAATCATATAGCAAAACGATATCGTTGATTTGAAAACTTAACAGTACAAGGATTCGTTTGTCAGGGTAGGATTCGATGGAGACATATTACCGATCAGGTGGATTGAGTCTAATTTAATTTTATCGAAGAGAAAACAAGGGCAAAGCAGTTGAGTTCATTAGAAGCCATGCCAACAGGCCCTTTGTTCCGTAATTGTTTTGGTGTTTCATTTTTTAAGGACGTTGACCCGGTTCAATATTTTCTGTTTAGTGGTTTCATAATTTTCCTATGTACTAAAGCACCTGTCTGGCTAAGCGGGGACTTAGCTTAAACGTTGTAATTTTAGGAACAGAGACGCACCAACTTAATAAAAATCCCGGTTAAAACATTGTTTTAAAAAGCTCTTAATTACATATTTTGTCTTACAATGAAAATAAAAGAAAAATGGAAAGTAAGAAAATATAAAAACAAACTAATCAAGGTTCATCATGAAGTGGCCACCAGGTGTAATTCCACCTTGCAATATTAAAGGTTGTGTGCACAAAACACTTATAATTATTAAAAATATAAAGAGCATTCCGCCAACCTTTAATCTATTACGCAAAACGTCCTCCCGAATAAGTCTCATGGCCGGCTTATGAGGTTGTAGTGAACTTACATGTGCCATATGGTGATAATACTGGATAATAAATTAGCATCTTCAACATGGTGAACGTTTACACGGGTTTACAGCAATGTGCGGGTATAATCGGCGATGTCCGTGGCTCGCTCCGTAGGGAGATAGCCTCTAAACATACAGGAAAATTTTCTGCTCGGTACGCATCTTTTTTTTTACCTCACATGCAGATCTATTAGTCCCGCCTATTGAGAGTTGGACTATTTTGTTTTGCAATAACACGGGTCACCTTTGTGCTGTTTTCAACATTTGGTATACAAGGACAGTGTGACCATCGGTCGTATTTTTGGCAGTTTTGTTGCGTGACATCGAAGCGCTCTGACGGATGATTTCTGTCAGAGCACCTGTCCGCATCAAGGTCGCGGCTAGACTTTAGGGTTCTCATTATGATAATGGACGCAAACCAGGTTGCCTAGATATAATTAAACATTAACACATTAAATATAAAACAAAATGTTTACAAATAAATACATGTATTTTACAAACATTCACAAAACAATTTTACATGCATAAAAACAGTATTCAAACTTACAATGTAAACACTGGTCAACTATTTTTTAAAATAACAGCCTACATCCGTCACTACCTATATCACTACTTGTAATTTGAACAAGTACCAGTTAATGACATTAAACACTTGTGACTTGGTATTTATGAGTTTATCAGAAATTCGGTGTAGGTAAACTAATAAAACATTTATGTACACATAACTGGAAAAAAATATTTACAATGCCTCAAGAAAACTTTTTACACAACCTGCATCTAAACCTAACATTTACATATTATAATTGTTCAGCAGTATTTTTAACAAGGAATGCTAATACATCCAAAAGGAGGAAAAGTAAAAAAAATAAACATGCTAGTAACATGCTAGTAAGAATTAGTTATATACTCTTATTTTATATGAACTGTATATCATATTTGTTTGTTTTAATTTCACAAAGGGGAAAGACAAATGATTGCTTATTATTAAAGGTAGGAATGTTTGCTATCCACACCTGTAGCATGTACTTTAACATTTTTGTGGTTTTCCTGAGCCCCCATATTTCACTTCTCCCAGTTTTACTGAATTGTATTGGAAATACATAAATTGACACTCATCATAATCAAGTCTTAAATTTAAGACAAACAACATAACATTCTGAGACTTTGCGGGAGGATGTATTATGAATGCAATTTCCCAGTGGAATTTCCTTTCTGTTTGCATTGGTATATGTAGTTATTGATGTCAGTGGCTGTAAACATCAAATTAATATAGTTATCACATATTTTTTACAACAGAATTAAGGTTCGCCTGTAACTGTTATCTCTGCCAAAAGTGGTACAAAATTGGCTTATGATAGTGATAAACTTTCATCTTGATTAATGTACTTGAGACAATGGTGCAAAACATCAAGCACTTTTAGCCATTAAAATATCACATTACACATAGGGTTAATATCAATGCAAACACAATAAGTCATTAAATCACAAAACTAACATTATATTAATTTAAATAATTCAATGTAGCATAGTCCGTGAAACTCATTGCATAATTCCACGCACAACTCCACCGGGAAATTATGAATGAATTCTATATATGGGAGTTAATATTAGTCATAACTATACTCATATTACTTTAAATTCTTTCATTCCTGTCTCTTCAAGCAAAATGCAATTTTATAAAAAATCAGAGATTTAAAATGCTTTGAAAAATATTAAGAGTTGAAGTCATTGAAGTAAAAATGTCCTGTAATACTACTATTTAATATTATTAAATGAAAGTGCACACTAGTTTTAGATTGGTGTGTTCTGTTGATAAGATGAATATTTTCAAAAATATGTTCTGTCACTGCAGAAGGTAATCAATATGCTTTGTTTACCAAAGGTTGGCACTATGATAAGATTTTAAACACATTAATTTTAAAAAATGACATCAGTGTATTAGATGGAGATCATTTTATGTATTTAGTATGGTCTAATCGTAGCAGATAGTCCTCGAAGAGCCCATCGAGTTGCTGGAATATTTTCGTGCCTCACATCGATCTCCATGACTGGTATTCGGGGTCCTATTCTGGAAGGATAGCAAGGACATTGATATGTTTCAGCCGCTCTGGTCGGATCTTGCATGATTGGTTTATCAGACTGAGGCCAGCAGGTAATATGAACAACAGGCAAGGCAGTGCAACCATGTCTTGGTGGGGAATCCTGAAGTTCTCCAGTTGTTTTTTCCCATGCACAACCCCAGATATAGATACCGTACACAAACATACCTTCTGCTGGTGGGTCTCGAAGCTAAAACATTAAACAGCAAAATGTATGAATTATTAAATTTGGAAAATATATTATCACAAGCAAAAGCTATGCATTCATTGCAGGTGGCTGATACTGTTTACACTGTACAGGACTTTAGCACAATAAAGTCAAAAATACCAAAAAGCAAGTAAACAGGATATATACAAAAATTAAGCAAATTTACTACTGTAATCCAATTGTATAGTACATAAGGTCCTGCAAGTCCAATAGGATCTGGTGATTTGGTTTCAGGATTGCTGCTATTGCCAACTATCCTATTGGTTTTGTATATTTTCTTTTTTTTTCTTACCAATTTTAGCAAGCTATATCTAGGTGACAGTGTGGGGGTACAGGCACATTAGTTGAGGTGTGGCATCCCTAGGGTAGGCAGATTTGACCTTTGGTCAAAGTCATTAAGAGGTCAAATCTCTAAAACTGCTCAAAATATTCCAGTTGCTTTTATCAGGTTACAAAGAGGTCATTTTGATGCTCTTTATAAGGTACTAAAAAGTCACATTTTTACGATCTTTCCAATCAAATTATAGGATACATATGCCATATTTCAAGAACAGTTGGTTTTACAGGCTTGCAGCTTGACTATTGGGTTAAGAGAGTTGACTTTGAGGTCAAAAGATCATCAAGAGGTCAAGGTGACAAAATTTCCAGATTGTGGGTCATTTTGAGGTCAATAGGCCCAAACAATAAGAATTAATTTTATCCTATTGACAGCAACCCCATTGATTCTATTTGTTGCCTTCCTTCCTCACTTTTCTTTTTTTCAATTTTCAGCAATCTTTGCTTGACAGGTAAATGTATACTACATACATGGGGGCTTAAAGCTCATCAAGAGATAATAAAAGTCAATAGTAGTAATCCTTGCCTTTGCTAATAGGCTATCTTAGTTGTTCCTGTTATTTTGTACTGTTTGCTATTGATACATGACACCTTTTCTAACTAAAAGTTTTTCACTATTGCCAAATGGCAACTTAATTACTATGTGACATATATCCCTTCCTTGCCCAAAAAAATGTTTTGAATCTTGACAACAAATCAGACTATTAAGATTAAACATTTTGTCAATCAGCCATATGAACTGCAAAGAGGTATCATAATTTTGTAAATTAAACATTAAGGGGTAACAGAGTTGTAAATAAAAATGATAACAATTCGACTGTGTTTGTTTGCTTCAGTGATTTAAAGAGGGTTTGATAAAACACATAGAACACCCCCTTACTACTGCTGCTGGATTGAAAAGAATTAATCTGAGCATGCTAAAGACCTTCCCTAAAATTTGGATTCAGCATGCTCAATATGAAATGCTGTTTCAATACTTTCATAATTTTAACTATACTGAGCATCTGCATGTTTTAGTAGAAATGGTAGTTCCCTATTTCCAAAGAGTTTAAGCTTTACTTGTAAACAGGTTATTTTATTCTATGGCTGATAATTATGGAAGCAAAAGTCAAAAATGTATAAAAAGTAATTGTATAGTTTAATGCTTTTGTAAGGAGTCCTTTGAAATTATATATACAATTCTGAAGTATATGTAAAAATTCATAGGTAAATATTTGTTTCCAACATCAAAATTAGCCTTCTGTGCAATATTAGGTGTGCATTATCTATCACCAAAACCAAATTTTATGCTTAATGGAAACAAGTGGACTAAATGATAGTGCATATTTGTCATGGCGAGTGTTAGAAATGTCACACACTCAAAATTTATTATAATGATATCATAGTTTCTAGTCTGAAAAACAGAATTAAATCCATTTTAATTGTAAAATCATAACCTTTTCAGAACAAAACTTATCTTTTACTCTCAAGATCAACTTAATTGCAACAGAAAAAATTAATGATTAATATATATGCTTACATGATCTTTGTCTCTGTTTGTAACTTCAGTTTGAAACACAAATGGTTCTATACTACCAGATCTATCGTGACTGATATAATGACGATAGCAGTCTTGCTTTAACAGAGTTAACAAACCCCTAGGGTTAAAGAATGCTCCCAGCCAATATGCTGGCATTTTCTCACGTCCCTGCAAAAAAACAGTTTACAATATATGTGACTGCAATTCAGCTTGGCCACTTCAAACAGTATAAAAAGTTTGTACCATAAATTAGCTTGACTGGACTGTAACTTTAGAAAATGTGTAATACACTATTGGGATATGCAACTTTGCTTGAAAAGTAAAGTTTACCTAGCATAGTCATCTGACTAAGTTTTAAAATTCCTGCTGTTAGAATTGCACTATTAGCTTTAAACCAATCAAAAAGTTGATTACATTATTTTGCATGTCAGGATGATGGGAATGAATGTCTGATTAGAATCAAACACTGAATTTAAAACTGTTTCCCAAATGTAGCTGAGAGACTGTATCTGTTGCCAGCATAATTTTTGCATAATTTTTGTTAACAATTAAAGGCCGAGTTCTCTGCAGGTACATCACCGAGAATAACCATAGCAAGATCCTTACATCTTCATTCATTTTCCTTCAACTGTACCTACCAGTACTAATATTCTTTCAAAGTGCTGACATCTATTGGACAGATCAGTCAGCCACTGCGATAGTGACCATGTGAGTGGAGGAGCAGAAGAACCTGCCATTTGACACCAAATCTGGGGAATTTTCAAGTGGTACAAATCATCTGCGGCTGATACAACATGTGGCGATACAAGGTCACCAAGAGCATTCACCTCCACACAAGCCTTAATACTCTATAATACACAAATAGAATACAACTTGCATACCTTCAACAGTTTTATGTTCGATTTCAAAATATAATTTCATGCTTGATTTGAAACAAAAAAGCAGATACAACTGTATGAATCACATCCTCCTATATATGACTGTGTAACAAATAAAGGTGCATAGACGGAAATATATATATATATATAACAGAATCAAACTGCAGTCTACACTGATTCTGATAATTTCTTAATTTCCACCCTTTGCTAATAAAGTATGTCTGTTTCATTTGTAGAGGGCAACAAAGGGGTCACTCCTTATAAACGACCGACAATACAGTGGAGCTCTGCCTGAAAGTGTTTTCTTTACTATTTTAGTCCATTTGAGTTCACCAAAGGGGTGCATTTTTCACCATTTTAGTACAAGAAACGGTCATGTTTTTCACATTTTTTCCATAGTTTCGTCCAGGAAACCGGCTGGGTTTTTTACATTTCCTCTGCAGAGAAAATTGGCTTGCAGATACAGAAAAGAGGTTGGTCTAGGGTTTTAAAGGTGTGGGCTGAACCTCCCCGTATTTGGAAGTGACCCTAAATCTATTGGAAATTTACTGGACAAAAATGATAACAGCTGGATTGAGTAATGTTATCAAATGGTTTGATACTTTTTCAAAAATGCATATCGAAACAAATAATTTCTATACAATGTTAATTTTGAGCTAATCTCTGGAACATTCCGTTTGGATGACTACTTGTAATGGCAACAGCAAAGCCCTCATTGTTTTCTATTAATGCTACATAATTATCTACTGGTTATATTTACTGAAACTGGTAGGAAAATGTGAAGAAAGCTACATGTGACTGTGAGGCCAGAGAAATTTTTTATCCAAATTGTAAAACATATGTTTCATTTTAATACATATTTTTGCAAAAATGAATTTTACCTAGCTATTTACATTTTAGACATGTCATAAAAAAAGAAAATACTATATTTACATAGTAAAAAAACAAAAGTGAGTGGTTGCATCTATTTGGATCTAGTCTTCAACAGTTTCATAAAAAGCTCCAAAGGGACTTCATGACAGAAGTAACAATATTGACTATAATTATAACAGACATTGTTTTCTTGGTTATTATTTTAAACATGAAAATGGATAAAATGAGACTAGAACAAAGGAATAGACAATATATATAATACTAATTAACATGTACATGAACTAATAATAAATTTATAATAACAGAAACATAAAATAAGGAAATGATTATAGTAGTAAATTTGTCATGCACCAGAAATCTGCAACATGACGGAAAATCATGATAATTGAAAAATAATTTTATACAATATGGCCAAGGAACTAAATGAAATAGAGATTGAATATTCCAAGAGGCAAACATGCGTCAATGAGAACATTAACACCGCACTCTTGAGAATTCTTGTCAAAGAAACAGGAAAAAACAAGCCATGAACTTTCAAACCGCAAAACGATTAATGCTTTAAGTTCTCCCCCAATTTCAAAGTTATTATTAACCTGTGTGTGATTCAGACTACTGATGAGCTAACAATTTCATACAATTTAAAGTGCTCTGCAATAATTTTTATTAGTCTAGAAACAGATGAAATCAAACAATAGGTAATCATTCTGATATTAAATCAAAATACTATGTTTCAGTCATATTAAGTTTTTGAGCTTACAATTACAATGTATTGAATTATCAGAAAATGAATTTATAAATTAAAATCTAGAAAAATGTATACGAAACATAGTTCATAGCATATAAAGATACAACCTACAGTTTTGTACTACATTAGTTAGCTACAGTAGTTTATTGATTTTGATGTGCTACAAATGTCCACTACCTCTTGTATATCCTGTTTTAGTAAATACATGTTTAGTAAACATATTTACTGTGTTAGATGACAGCTTTATTTGAGAAATCAAACAAAAAAGCAGACAAAAGCTGTTGCATATATTTCTTTCAGATTATAAATAGAGAAGTAAGGTGTATTTTGTTATTAAATATAATCACCGACAAGGGAAGCAATTTTTAGAAACAATATGTTGATATAACAAGGAAAAGAAATACTTTTAACTCTTTTAGTATCTTCCTTACCTGAAGCGTCTGTTTTATGTCAATAAGTAAAGCATACATTGTTTCTAACTCCTTCATGATGTACAGATTGAAAGGAGTAAATCCGCCAACTTTTTTTACACGTTCTGTCACATAATCCTAAATAAAATGACAAGTTTGCAATTTACAAATCAAGAGAGAAAACTATGCCTTGCAGAGACATGTAAGGTATGTTTACAGCAGCACATTCACAGGTGCATCATCACCTTTATTTTTGCTGGTTCCATATACTGATAAATATACTCATTTATTTCCAAGAAAACATGTAATAAAGAATAGCAGTTGGATTCACTTTGTCTAACGTGGATGTTTCAAAGATTTACAAGATCGGCAAATTTTTCACTGTCATATTAATGTTCATTTACATTTGGAATTCCAAAAAGTTAGGTCACATGTTGTCGTATTCACAATGTTACGATAATGATGAATTGATAAAATGTATTTTACCTTACTGTAAGCCCTGGGAACTTTGGGTATAATTGTGTGGCATATTTCCCAGAGTTCAACTTCTTTTCTCATTTTCATTGTTGCAAAACTAGCAGTAGCAAATACTCCCATACCCAGCGTGTATGGATTCTGCCCTGTGTTACTGACACTGGATAATGGTGGGCCTATAAAAATGGTGTTATTTCATATTATCAAACTTCAAAATCTTGTAAATGATACATATTAAACTTGAGTATACTGGCACATGAATCTGTTAATCAGAAAATAAAATAATTTTTCTACAAGAAATGTGATTAATCATAATTTTATGTTACTTTCACTACTTAAAAGTTCAAAACCTGCTAGTACAATACTTTATACATGCTTAAACATTCTGTTTTATTGCAATTCTATCTCTCAATAAAAGAATGACTGTTTCACATTTATACGCCTGTCTTATATTTTATATTTTCAAGATGCAACTATAACATACCAGAAAATGGTGTAGGTGGTCTTGGGAACAGTTTATGTTTTAGAGTATTTGAAGAAGGCATTGAGTCATATATTTTATTCAATCTCGTAAACACATACTGATCATCACCCAACAGAGTCTGAAACGGAAAAAGTTAGAAATTAATGTTTAAATAAACTTCATATTCTGTAATAAAGGACTAAACATAAAATATATTTGTAAATAAAATGGTATTTTCCAATACATTTCTTGTTAACCTACTGTAAACTTGGAAATGTAAATGAAATTGTAACAGTAAATAAATGAAGTCATTTTTGAAAATTTACATTTTTTAATGCTGACTTTGCAAGTTAGGCAACAAATGTCATTTTTTCATACCCGATTTGCTGGATGAGACTTAAAATAGTAGCTAGAAGGATCTAGAAAGTCTGTTAAACCCTGACAATCACCAAAGATATATGTACAAATAAGCATCACCAGGAAAAGATACTGATAAAATTGTAAATGAAAAATAAGCCAATATAAGTAAACAGCAAAATAATTCTAATTTTTGTTTGTGTAAAATACCGAAAAATTTAGGTTGCTGTGTACTAACATTTGAAACAAAATTGCACTAGCATTTAAGAAACAGCATAATTATCATCATTAAGCCAGCATGTAAAATGTAGCATACACATGGAACCTAGCATCTTTAAATTATTGCAACACATTGCATGATACATAACCTGCAGCAAATTAAGTTTATTTCTCTGCAAAATGTGAAACATAATAAAATACAAATATGAGTTTTAATTCCTGTTTTGAAACATTTTACAAAAATAAGGAAGACATTTTGATTGGTCTGTTTGTGTGACCAGTCAAATGGTATGTTGTCAAGGTTTTATAAAGGAAACATGAAATTGGTTAAAATGCACATAAATACTTAGACACTTTCTTTGTGTAAATCAGGCTGATAAATTTGCAACATCCTGATGCTCAGACATTCATAATTCTGTAAAATTAATTTCTCAGATTCTACAGCAAAGTCATTTTGATATTTAAATTTTTCTATAAATTACATTATTGTGTCTAAATATTTACTCTTACAAAGGGTAATGAAGGGAAGAGCATATCTGCTGAATGCTACTATACCTGGATAACATTGTTATTAGACAGAACCTTTCGGAAGAAAAAAAAACAAATACTGCTTGTAAATAAATATCCATTTTACATAAGTGTGATAAACAACAACAAAAGATAAATATAACAGCTTTAACTATAAATGATTGGTAACTATGTGGTGTAGGCTAAAGGTTTGGTTTTAGTGCTTCACAGATTCTAATTCTAAACTGCACCTACAGAAATATCATGAGTATTGGTAAACGCACAGGCGTGCACAAGTAATAAAGAAGTTGTTTACTACTAAAATCAAATGAAGGGAGTGGTTGGTTTCTTTGATATAAATGACATTTCAGAAATTCCCCATATTTTTGTTTGCATATTACTTAATTGTAATTTCACTAAATTCCAAATAAGACAACATTTTCCAGAAATTATCACTTGAAAAATATGAATTTCATACAAAATTTCCTGCTAAAACAGGAAATTTTATGAAAATTCTAATCTGGAAAGACAAAAATATAGGAAAGTATCCTCAATTGTGCACATTTGAATGGTATTAGCAACAAACTTGATTATACATTCATGTTAAGCTTACCTCTACATTAGGATGCAGATGGCAAGCCTCTGGTACATCTAATGTATAAAGTGGTAAACTCTCTAATGCCTGGATAAGTGATGTCAGTCTAGGATGAGCACTAAAGAATGCAGCCGGATGCTTATATTTAACTGCAACAGAAAAATAAACTAAGATACTTATAAACAACAAATGTTTAACAACTTTTCTCAAATGACGTAAAGTTATGATTCTACTAAATTTATATCGTATTACCCTAGTGATAGTTAGCCTAGGGTTTATGTTTGAAACTTTTGCTGTTTTGGAACCTAAAATTATTTTTTTAAGTTTGATTGTCTACTTTTGAGTCATTGTAATTTCATTGATATAATGATCGTGGAAGGTGAAATTTATGAAAACGAATACAAGCCAAAAATTGATTATTGTGTTACCATTATCATATCATCATGGATCAACCTATAATTTATTCCATATTCCTGTAAATAATCATTTTATCCACTTTAAATATCATCACCCAATGATCCTTTTTAATGGCTACCACAACTTTAGCTTGGTTATATGATGAGTTCCGGGCCGCTTTAACTATCTGCCTTTTACATTTTAATTCAATTATTACCCCCGGAGCTTACTTGTGAGGTTGGGGCTTAATTTGAACATAGGTCTCAGAGTTTACTATCAGGGAAATCCAGTACCACAGAAAGAAAAGAAAGTTTATGTCCGGAGCGATTACTTAAATATTTCCAGACGGGGAGGGTGGGGGTGCTGCCCTTATGGGGGTATTTTTAGCCTATTTGGTAGCTTAAGGGTTGGTAAATTTTAGATAAATATTTCAGAAATATCTTTTAGTCCAGGAAAGGATGATTCTTTTTCTTTTTCTTTATTTGAGATTTACAATTTTTGCAAAATCGCAAAAATCCAGCTACTTGCAGGAATCGCAATCTCTATCGAAGTATTCCATTTTTTGCTCTGTCACTGTATGTTTCATTATCGTTCAATAGATGGCGTTGCAAAAATGTTTCATCACGTAGTGTATCTGACATTTAATTAAGCAAAATGGTAGTGCGGCAAGTGTACCGTATTTTTCAGTAAAACAGGTAGTTCAAGTGTCTCATGTATTGAGGGCTGCACTCCCCCCCTCCCGTATGTATGTTTATAAGAATAACTTCAAGGGTTCATGGTACTCTGCATTTATACATGTATTGAGGGCTGCACTTCCCCCCTCCCGTATGTATGTTTATAAGAATAACTTCAAGGGCTCATGGTACTCTGCATTTATACATGTATTGAGGGC
>JAOXYB010079166.1:8605-23249 GCA_028565635.1 Phoronis ovalis
TTACTGACATGAAGTTTTCTTTTACTTCTCGGTACTACTTCAGGGAGATATGTTTACTACTTTTTTTGCATCAACACATAAATTCCTATTACCTGCCCGTTTACAGTAGATATTTCTGGTGCGTTCTCTGCCAGTGACTCGGGAGAATTGTGGCTTATTTGAAATGTCACACTTTTAACTTTAGTGTCTTGCTTTGCCATCTAGATTTTCAAATGATTCTCTTGTTGCAGATTTGTGTTTGATATATCTTTTCTTGTTATCTCTTTTATGTTCATTATTACTCGCATAACTTCCACCTGAAGTTTGTCTTCTCAATCTCGTTTCAGACTTTTGTTTCTGTTCGTAATTTGTATTATTCACTTTCATCTTTCTTACAAAGCTACTGGAACCAAATGATAATGTAATAACTGCTGCATCAGACAAATGCTGCTTGCGTTAACGAATGAGACATCTCAATTCCCAAGCATATTTGCTACCCCTATTTTTCTTTTAGGCAATTTCTCATGTATTTCATTCCCCAAAATTGCTCGACTCTTAAGGTCATTATGTATTAATGTTTTCGCTTGATGATTATTTTTGTCTTTGCTTATTCCTGCTGGAATATTATTCTCCCAGCTGGCGGACGTTTTCAGTTTACCGTCGGCATTAATCGACCTATGGGACTTATAAATCTGGGACTCTGATACGGGTCTCGTTACTGGAACATCAATAATAGCATCGGTGTCCCAGCTGACACTCTTTTTCACTCTTGCTGGTCTTTCCGTTGGATTATCCCTGGGCGTGTCTAGCTGATAGCTAACTTTTCCTAATACTTCACTTTCGTAACCAGATGTTAATTTTGTTTTGTTCTTTGCGTCACGTGGACTTGTCAAGGAGCTCCCTGGTTTACTTGTATCCTCAGAGCTTCTTTCACTGATAGTAGACACCTCGGATAAACTGCCTATTGAGTCGCAGCTGTCGATTCCCACACTTATTCTTCTTCCTTTATAACCAGAAGATGACAACTCGTCCATAAACACAACGTCGTATTTTGATGCCGTCTCCGAGGCATCGCTGTCCTCGCTCCTTGTACGGGATACTGTGATTTTTGGTGTAATGATTGCTTTGTGGTGATGCGCTAGAGCGTGTATACCAAGTCCTTGGATACTTTTCTCTGGTAAATTAATTTGTTCTCTGGTAACCAAATCTAACACTCCCACTTGTCGTTTGCATCTAGAATATTTTCGTATCCATTCAATGCTTTTACGACGAAAATTCTTGTATAAATCTGGGATATCACGATTTTTCTTACGACAGCTAGCCAAAACTGTAAATAGAAATATTGCAATCAATAATGATTACTAATAGTATCGGTGTTTTTTATAACTCTGAAACGTGCATAGTTTTGACATTTAATAACATTACGTTTTAAATTTACCATACTCTGTACAAATGTGTATATCTTCAACAGCAAATAAAAAATTGATGTTCGCACATGCACAACTTTTTTTGACGATAATTGCATGGTGTTCACTTGACAGGTTAAAATGAGATACGTCACTGGAGCTGAAGTCTTAATGAAAGTGGAGCAAGCAGTTGTCGATTAAACGTGATTATTACTCACGTTGCAATTTAATAGGTTTTAATTTATTTAATTTGTGCGTGTGTATGTGTGTGCGCGTGTGTGTGTACTAGTACGCGCGTGTGTGTTAGCATTACTAATTCGTCCCTTACCTTTCAAAAACACTAACATGACAAACACTGATCCTATAAACAATGCAACACTGAACGCAAGTTGCGTGTAAGGATCATCTCCGTTATAACCTGTTCTCATGGAAAAACAATATGGCTGCTGTTTATGCAAAGTCGTGTTTGCCAGTTCTTTATCCGTAAGTGTATTCGTGTTTATTAATTTTTCATTGGGGACAATGCATACCACGTATCCAACATCTCCTGGTCTTAGAGTATCCACTGTTAACTGGCTTTCCTCATCCATATCTACGGTTCTATACTGAATTGTAGGTTTCTGAACATACTTTTCGTAGTATGCTATAGTATAATTTTTCAGCCTTAGTACTATTTGCCATGTAAATGTTACGCTTGTAGAATTTATAAAATAATCTGCTCTGTCCAATATTATTGTTGTACACAAATCATCCATAAAGTATTTTCCACAGTCACACTGTGTTGTATCCATTGCACCGCCTGAGTGATAGCAGAACCCGTTACGACAGTACCGTCCATCATTTTCGTCACAAGTTACACGGAAAGCGTTCTGAGGCAAATTATACATTAAACACATTTGAGTTATGTCTTGATATTCGGATGAGCTCATCAATATTGTGTCGTTACCGTACTTAAGAAATGTTAATAGTTGACATTTTGTCATATTTGGGCAATAACTATGCAACGTACCCAGCAGTTGATTTAGATCCATTGTGGTTGAATTTGCTTCGAAATCATTCCAAACACTCTCTGAAAAATGACATACTTGTGTGAATGTTGTATTGCTCATTTCGTAATTGGTTGAAAAGTTTATTGATGAATTATTCTTTACTGCAGTTTCTGGCGGGGTTTCATTCAGCATGGTTACAGTTATCAAGTTCTCAGCATACGATCCAAATGCAATTACAAGAATCAAAGTTATATTACAGATGTAATTTAAATGCTGTGCTGGCGACATTTTATCTAGAAATAAAATAGTTAGATGTAAAATTAAAATCATGATGGGTCTACGATGTCATTGTCACTAGTGCTTAACTTTATTTAAGAAGAATATTATGATTAACGCTTTCATGCTATTATCAAAGCGGTATATATATTCCGGTTAAATATGCAGTTAATTGCCCTTTTTGTAAGCATAACTGAGTCATATGGAACATCAAATTATATTCAAATTAATTTAAGATTCAAATCGTTGCTGTTAATTTTATTGCCTTTGGTCCTAATGAATAAAGTCAGTATTAAACTACATAGGGTAGTTTCTCTACCCATCAACACAACTTGAGGACAACAAGCATATAAAACAGAGTTAAGTGCAGATTGGTTGGCGATTAACACGAAAAACAGGCAACGAATATTCGACTTCAACGTCAAAAATAAGTATACCTGTAAATCCATTAAAATCTCTGTTGGAAAGCTTGCCTTAATTCCTGTTTATAATATAATTATTGAAAATGGCGTGGTCACTTGATATCTCAAACATCTGCATTAGTTTGGGTGGTTTTTTAAGCACGGCCATTAAAAAAAATAAGACTGTCATGCAAAATTCTTTGTATCTACTAAAGAAACACCTGCAATGAAACTCACCTTTAACAAATTCACCTTATCAGGTTATTTTAACTCTAAGGTTCTACCAGCAACGTAATTGCAGTTTGCATCATGTAGTGGTCAAGAAACTCGTTTAAATGACACTGGATTTAAATTAAGAAAAAAAACTAAAAAAAGCAACTTGCTGCCATCTGCTACAGATATGCCTTAAATATAATCATGACGGCATCTTATTTATTTTTGCTTCTATACGAACGAGTGCAATGAATAGGGTGATAAAATTAGCCTTTAGAAGAATAGTACTTGTTTTGATCCAAATAGATAAACCCCCTGCGTGTTAATATCAACTGACCGCTTTTTATATTCCAATTTCTCTATACCAGACCCAAATTAAGCGACTTTTAATTTGTTTTGCGCAGTGCGAATGTCATAGTACGGTATTAGTTATGCACAGTGCTGACCCATCATGTTAGTAAAACATGAATATAAGCAATATATTAAGAATAATTATAGGGTATTCGTATGTTACAGAATGATACAATATAGTCATGGTTTGGGTCCCATATACAAAATTCCATTTTATCATCGGTCATGTAATTGTGCAATCATGTGCAATGTATTACATAAAAAAATTGAGTAAATGTTCATGATTTAAGTCACGCCCCACAGTGCAAGCAGTGGTAGGGGCAATGGTATCATTAGTATTATTACACGAATCTAAGAAAAAGGTTAAACTCACACTTGTTCTATAATTGAGGCTAAAAAATAGTAGGCTGTCATGTATGTATGAAATTTGCAATTAAAATGGTTATGTTACCATTTCTCATACGCATAATCAATATACGCGTTTCCCTCGATAAGGGACAAATACTTTCAGGAGTACTAAGATCGAATTCTATCCAGAAAAAAACGGGAGCCAATTACAACCCCTAGCCAGTCCTATATTTTAATATCTAAGGCTAATTATTATAAACAGTGCTATTGTCAATCGTTTAATAATTTTTTAATATGAAAATATTTTTGTCATTTGATCTTTCTGATATTAAAGTATTCGCATTCATATTTTATTTTACAGTTTTGCTAGTCAAAACATACTTATTTCAGTTCCCCGCCACCACCAGAGGTCGTCGGCATTGATTGTGTGCTTCCAACGAAAATGGTTATTTAGATTAAGCGTGGAGTTTAGAATGTGAACGCGATAAAACTAACAAACCAGCTATTTTATTACAGAATTTTTTTAATTATATTTTAACTAGCAAATAACATCCTTAGGAACTTTAAGCTAACTTTAACAATGTTATATGTGCAAACATTCACTTTGATTATCTGTGCCTTTTATAAGGAATTTATTTTAGAAAAGTGAAATTATTCTTTTAAGTTTGTATTAAGTAAGAAATTAAAGCACCATATGTCATACGATATCCATTTTGTTGGAATCAAACTTAATGTAAAGCATTCAATCCTGTTAATTTCATTCTTCATGACACACAAGAAATGCTATAAAACTCGCTCTTTTTGCTGTTTTCAAGTGTTTAAAACTATTCTTTAAGTAAAATAGCACAATGTTATCTGAGACTAGTTATATTAGTCTCAGGTATTATAAATTTCAGTTCCTGTCACGTTTCTGTATATTGTCGATTTGTCAGTATGATTAACAATACTACACATTTACATGCATGGATATTTCAATCACACTGATTTTTGAAGGCAGGAGTAGTATTTCTCCAGTAAGAGGACAGTTGACTTAAATTATCCACAATTCACACATAAAATTCCACACATCCGTGATCTTCGCAAGTTTTTACTACACCGTCATAAGCGACCTCTAGTGGATTAGTGGTGTGATTGCCGTGATAACAGAAACCACTCATAAATGAATTCACTGCCTCGTCATAGAAAAACATTTTTATCAAATGAAAATCCTGTTTACAGTGTCGACAGTGGAAATTTGCTCCTTGTGAATCTTGCGACATTTTAGACACCTGTGAATTAGGATGCCTCATAACGCATTGAGTATGTTGTCTTGGATGGTAGTTTTTATGGCATCTAACACAGTGAACATTGTTTATCGGGGGGAATTTATTTCGGGGTAATAACAAACTCAGAGCCACAACTGCCTTGGAATCCTTTTTTCTTAACCTCCTTTGTAATATTTCCTTTAAATCTTCTCCATCGATTTGAGTGAGTATTTCAGAAAGTCGTACATAGTCATTACTTATACTTGAACAGCGTAAAATTGCTCGTTCTGTCGATTTAGAATTATCCTTTCTATCAGATTTTAAATCAAATTCGTTAAGTCGTTCCTTTAAACTTTCTACTCCAGATTCACACGATTCTCTACATGTGCGAGTATTTCCGTATCCACTGGGACTGTCATAATATTCCTTTGAGCTGCATGTATCATCCGTACTGGTGGAAGCAACATCGTGCTCCTGGTTACAATTTTGCGTGTACATATTCATACTAGGGTCCATTCTCATTTAACTCATCTGTAAAATACAAATTTACTTTTAAATACATTTTTCCAGTTGTAGACTGATACGCTTAGCACGCAACTACAATGACACGATTTAAGGCGTGGGCAACCCCGGTGCAACAAGGACACTATTGACTGGATTCATAGGAAAATGTAAAACAATGTGGCTCGATCCCTGGGACCAATCAAATCTGTAAAATGTTTAAAAGACATATTTGATATATGTGTTTTATAGCTTTCAGTGGTATTACGAAGATCAGGCCTCGATAGTCAGGCTGTTCTGTTGTAGAACTCACGGGTTATACATATATGACCAAGATGGGTTGTATATCTAACGACAATATTTGCATGGTTTGTGTAGTCAGGATTTAGTAAAATCATTACCTGAGTATTGCCGAGAGCATTCACGAAATATATACTTAACCTTTATAAAAAATAAATTTATACCGAAAATAGGAGAAAATAGGATATAATACCGCACTTTACCTTTCATAACATTGCATTTAACTGTTTTAACCGACAATTCGCAGAAAATGAAATAAAACTATTTTTATCATTGTAACATCATGATACGTGTACATTTCTAAAACCATTGTATCGCCTTAGGCTAGAATTCCTAGTCATACAAAACTATTAAATAGCAATCACTCCAGATAACAAAAAAAATAATATTGGTTTTTCATCCCTTTTATTCTATTCAAGTGTAGGATACAAAAAAAATCCTAGGTACAGTAAGGCGCATTGCCATTTTAAAAATTATAAATCAGACACGGTACCTTTGCTATTAATACAACATCCATTAAGTATTTTAAGCTTGTACAAATTGTTCTACTGGAAAGTGGAAACGTACCTTCACAACCCGCTTCATAACGATATAAAAGTACCCTCTACAGCAAACCTAGACGGACAATATACAAGTCACAAAATCGAGTCCTAGATCCTAGTAACTGACTTAGTTAGCTAATGCCGCGATATTTATATAAAATAGGTTCCAACCTGTTTTCCTTTACAACAAATGTAAATGCGGAAAATGTATAGTTTTATTAATTGATTTTTTTTATCTATGCCCTATAGATAAATAATAAATATACCCTCAACACAATGACCGTGACAGGTTTATTGCTCTGCCTGTATCAGTAGGTGCTGTTTTTGTTGGGGTTAATAATGTTATGAGTAATAAAGATAAAAATTACATTCGCGTTATAAAATTTAGTTTAAAGGCTTTAATGTTTCGGATATTAGAAAGAAAGCAGTAAATGATAGTCCGATATATTTAAATGGCAATTTCGCGCCAAATAAGTTTTAAGGCAAAATTCTATACGGTAGTATAGTTAAAGTAATTAAAGACACGATTAAAAAAATAAGATTGAAATTTTAGATCATATACAGGACAAAGTTATCAGTGTTAAGAGTGTAATAATACTTAAATTTTATTTATTACATTATATCAAGAACACATTTAACATTTGTTTGCATTTCACTGTTGATTAAAGATGTTTTCAAATCGTACGTATTTTTGTATAATAGTTTATCTTGTAAAACCTGAATGCTAATCGCATTTATAATATTAAGTAAAGAAAACTATCTATGGCCAATACGCGCATACAAAATTGTTAACAAAAGATATTTATCTCTTAACAAAATATAATAGACATTTTACACGTATAAAATTAAATCATGCATGTATTGTAAATGAACATAAACCCGTTGCAGTTTGTTAATTAATATTGAAATTCGCTTGTTGACATGAGATTTTAAACAACAAAATCAATCAATTTCCATACAACGCTGCGTTTGCGTTTAGATTTAATTTTTAAGTTCACCGTTCACTCTCTGAGATATTTCAACCTTTTAATGTAATTATTCAAATAATTAATATTATAGTGCGTTAACTCCTACTTCCTAGCAGCATATCAGATAGTTATTCGAAAGTATCATAAAATAACAAAATCCATATCCATGTTATACAGCAAGCTATTATTTCAAAGGCGGCTCACGTAAATAGATTTAATGTAATATAAATGTGTGTTAGCTTTACTAAAAAAATGCAGATATAAGTAGTGTGCATGAATAGTAATTGCTAAAGAATATTTATAATGTCATCAAAGGTTGTTAATTTTACTGTTAAAGATAAAAGCACAACAACACACTACAAGTAAGTATGTACATTTACAAATTTATAATCCACAACCTTCATCTTGAATCTCCCTGTCAAGGTTCACTATAATGATTCTAAGGGTGACAATCTCTTGCCCTCGACAAAAACTTTTGCAGAAGCTGCATCTTGAGTTTTACTAAAATGTGTATTCTGCCAAAAGACCTAAGAAAATTCACTAACCTGGAAGGGCTGCAAACAACCATAGGCAATTAAAAAGTACCGAAAAACAAAGTAAATGAAATTTAGCCTCTTGACACGTCTGCGAAAGTTTGGCAATCAACCACTATCAACTAATTCAATCTCTATTAAAACAATTTTCGTCATGCGTGTCTTTCATTTTATAGATAAAATAAAAGAATGATCAAATTACATATAGCACATGACATACTGAGGAAGAGCGTCATTATCTATAATTAATACCTGCTCACACCTGCAGCCTATGTAGTCAGAAATATTATAACAACAACATGATCTTTTCGGGATAACTACGGTCATATTCGTCGTTGTTCAATATTACAGTTATATTTTAATTTCCTACGAAATACTACTGTTGACTAGCTATCTAAACAGAACGATTACACAATTAATAGGTCACAGGTGACAGGAGACATGAAATCAATTTTGCGTAATTATTTTTACTTATACTTTATCAATAAGTCATATGTATAAAGGCAATGCGTAATTATTCCTAGAAATCGCCTCTCTAACTTCGTGTTAAACTCAGTTCGTTTTCCTTTAGCTTCAGACTCGTCCTTTCATGTCAAAAGCTATGATTTCTATATCGCAAAGGTAACAAAAAAAAATTAAACAAGTGCACGCACAATACAAATTACCTTCTGACTCCGTATTATATTCAGCCAGGTTTTCCCTTCGACGTGACTTTATACGAACATTTTATTCCCGAATCGATCCCAAAGGACAAGGATGTAAGACAAGTAAACAGGTTCACACATAGTGCAAGTATCTACATCCTATTAGTAATATTTATATTTTCATACAGAACGCTTTGTTACACTTCCCTAATGTACGTTATTGTACAGAAATTTTACGCATAAACACTTTGTTACCTATACATAATAAAAATGTACCGAAATGCGCAGTATTGAATTTTGAACGGTTTACGTACTTCACAAAAAGAAACGACTAATAGTCTTTTGTTGAATGTTTAATAGCAAAGACAGTTATTGTAGTATAGAAATGTACCGGTAACGTTAGAAGCGGAAGTATTTTTCTGATTTGGATTTTCTCCTACCCTTTCTTGCACAAATTACATCTCTACTGCGCTAGATATTATTTGATAGGCATCCACCTGCTATTCTTACCTGAGTTTCAACCAAATGACGTCTGTTAATTCTACTTAAGCAATTGTTCTATGTCATGAAATAATAATAATGTTACTTGATCTGCATGCTTTAATATAAATGATTCATATTGCATATAAAAATGCGATAATAAACTGTAATCTAAGTGTTTTGCCTCCATTAGTGCTCATATTCAGCTAGAAATTATTATTATTATTATTATTACTACTATTATTTTTTTCATAATTTTTTAGTAAATGTATCTTTTAAATTTTAAAACTAAATTTACAGTTTTACCAATTAGGGAGTAAAAGCAGTCTGCCTCTATAGGGATTAATTGTAAAGGAAAGAATAATAGAGATAAATTACGCGAATATATTATTATGCGTTAAAATCTGCATAAATTTTACGTCACAAAATAAGTGACATCACATTTACTCTCTACAACGTTTCCATCCTTAATATTGTAGCTTTGTCTTTCTTATTCGAACGACTGGTTCGTAGTGAGAGACAAGCGCAATGCACAAGGCTTTGTTCCAACAGTTGCGGCACCATTTGCCTCTTATCATTGGAGGACTAGGGGCAGCAGGAACACTCGGCCTGGTATATTATTTTTTGAAGAAATCTCAAGCACTTAGCCGGAGTAATTCTCAGACAAACTGTCAGAAAGACGTAAGTAGAATATATAACAAGTGAGTTCTATATATATTGAAGTATGGACTATTTTAAATGCGAAATTACAGTACGTGACGCAATATATCTACAAATTGTTTTTTTCCTGTTAAATCACCATTGTCTTCAAACAGGTGGAAATCGGTCGCGTTGAAGAAGAGTTTTGCAACTGTCCTCTCTATACTGAACAAAAACCAATAGAAGATCAAACAAAGAAAAGCCTACCAGAGGACGCGTCTGAGTTGTCTGATTCTACTGCAAACACAGACTGTGAAGATGAAGAAGAAGATGATGAGATCTTTTTAACACCAGAAAAATCAAGGGAAGAACATGTAGATAAGGAAGGTCCCAACGGTAGTTCTGAATCTTTTTATGATGCGAAATCTTCTCGGAATGACAGTTCTCAGAAGAGGATTTGCGATGGTGAAGATTCAAAAATAATGCTCGAACAGTTGTCTTCTGACAATAATATAAACATGTTTGGAATTCTGGATCCAGGAAACAAAACTCATAAGCAAAAGGGCCAAATTGCGCCTGAATACATTAATAACGGTCACACAATGAATTATCCTGCTCATCAAAGTACTGTTGACAATATTCCAAAAAACAGGTTTACTGATGATAACTTACATGTGGTACCAGAGCACTTTTATACTGACAATAAGGAAACTGCTTCCATGATTCGTGCTAGCGACTGCTATGACGTCATTACCAATGTGGCACCAAAGCAGTTGTTTGCTGGTTGTAACATGACTACCTTCGAATCAGATTTGTCTCCCTCTCGTGCGATATCTAAAGAACTTTACAAACTGACAGAAAAAGTAACGTTACAACTGAAACAAGACTGTGAATATGAAAACGAAAAA
The DNA here is from genome assembly GCA_028565635.1 of Phoronis ovalis. Lineage (NCBI taxonomy): Eukaryota > Metazoa > Phoronida > Phoronidae > Phoronis > Phoronis ovalis. The sequence continues at coordinate 19,328 of JAOXYB010079166.1, forward strand.
GACACTGCTGTTATCCTTAGCCCTGAATCAATGAAAAGCAATGACAGAAATAGCCAGTTTTCTCCATCATGTGAACAGAATTTAAGTGAACATGAAAAGAAACATTACATAAACAAAGAAGTTGAAAGTTCTGCTGATGACGACACAATTAATCTTAGTCCGGAAATAATTAGGAAATATCAAACAAATCTAAAAGCATCCAAATCGTATACTGTAAAGAACAATCTTGATGAAAAAGATGGGAATAGCGATAACAGCCCTATGAAACTTAAGACAAGAACATCAAGTGATTACGTCACATATAACGTTATACCTGAAAGATGTCCAGTAAAGAGAGTTGCTGAAAAGGAAACGGAAGTAAATGTATGTAGTTTTACTGATGCTATGTCAGACGAAACGGTCTTAGATGAAAGACACAAAAATAACATTATTCCACCAAACGAAAGAAAGAATTTGTCCTCGGAATTGTCAAAGAAGTCGTTATTGGATGAACCACAAATACCCAGAATTTTGTCTGCTGACATTGAGAAACATTCCGAGCAAAGGAGTGATTCATTGAAGCAGACACACAAGAATCCCTGTTTAAATGATTCAAGCATGGAGCAGAATAGCAGCATGTCAATCCGAGACGAAAAAAGTTCATCGATAACTCTAAAACTAGTCACCACAACTTCAAATGAAAGTTCTGTCTCAGAAGTACAACATGAAGAGAAATGTATCAACAATTACAATGACATAAAATATGTGGTGTCAGAAGTAGCCAAAAAAACATCTTTAAATCTTAAAGATAACTTACAATCAACAAACCAGGACTCTCGCAAAACAATGCAGCATATTGCAACACATCGTTCGTTTTCGCCCAGCAGCGAAGAGCAAAGTAGTGATCCAGAAACTCCATTAAATCAGTCGGAATCTATTTTAATCGAAAAAGACATGATAGATCTGGTCAATTCTATGCCTCATCTATCTACAGACTGTGATTTTAAAATAAAGTTGATTGTCGAGAGATCACCAAAGAAGTCTAGAACCGAAGAAAGCCTAAGAATAACTAAAAATGCAGACAAGAGTCTAGATTTAAATTTGAATAATGACAAAAGCCCAAACATAGACGAATATACACAGACAGACCAAAAAACAGTAGATAAAATTAAAGCTCTCTCTTTGAAGGCAGACGATATTATTGATAAAATGGACACCATTTTGAAACAGACGGATGTTCTTGAATATGATATTTCAGAATTTGATTCACCAGAAAGAGAAATCCTAAATGAAAGCATTTCGGTTAATAAAATGCATCGAAAACGTAAATTAAGAAAAACAAATCACAATATTGATAGTCCAAAAAAGGAAACTTGTGGCAATTGTAGTCCTAATTCTATACATAGTACCGTTGACAAAACTACTCCAGAGCATTCTGAAGAAAAAAATGAGTACAAAAATGCTGAAAATGAAATAAATGGCGAAGAAATAAAATTTGATAGAAAGTCAAAATTTAAATTGGCACGCCCTAAATCAATAACTCTGACCAATCCTTTAAATACCCCTGATACATCTTCAAGCTACAAAAGAAGTCCACATCTAAATGTCGCTATGAAAAAAATACTTCAACAGTTTTACTCTCCACCTTGGTATAAAAAAACAGAAATTGAATCTCCAAAAACGCAATCAGAACATGCTGGAAGCCCAGATGGAAAAGCAATAGAAGATTTCGTCTATTTAAATAAAGAATCCAAACAAACTTGTAAACGTTTTAAACAAAGTAGTTCGTCGAAAATAAGAAGAAGGAAAATACCAAAGGTTGGATCACATTTAATAAGCACAGATTCTGAAAGCGATTTTGAAGACAGTTTGCAAAACATTATTACAAAAGCAGATGAATCTTTGTCAACATTATATCGTTACGAAATTCTAGAAAGAAAAACTCATGGAAAGAGTTTGTTTGATGAAATTATGGAAGCAAGCGCGTTAGAACATGCTGTTGGGGACAATCTTCCGCCTGTTACTAAAGTAATCAAACTATCTCCAAGCAATTCGCAAGAAAAACAGAAATCGCCCACAGATCGAAATTCCTCTTCACAAGCGGTTCAAACAGTACCAATTCCAACTCAAAAGAGTAAACTGTCGCACATGAACAGACATTCAAAATGTATGTTTCTCAATATGAGCGCAGCAGCTTGTGATGCAAAGTCGGGTAACAGAACTATGCCTTATGCTTCTACTTGTGGCACGAGTAGAGTTAGACGTCAGCCGAACTGTGACAATGACGAAATTGCAAAGTTTAATTCTAAGATTCCATCAATTAGTACCAAATCTAAGTCACAGAAATCGCTGACTACAACGAAAATACACAAAAGCAAGATTCCTACCCTATGTAAAACAACCGTTCTCAGAAAATCTCATAACTTAAAACCTTCTACAAAATCATTTATACCTCTTCCTAGTAAGAAGGGTCCCATGGTTCAAAATAAAAACAAATTTGTTTACTCTGTTTTCGATTGTAGAAATCCTATGCAGGTAGATAACATTACAAGTAACATTTACGGTAAACGTTTATCTCTAGCAGATCATATGTGCGGCGATTCTTTAGAGAAATGTTCTCCAACTAAGAAAGTATACAATTCACTATCCGAACCGGAATTAGAAATATTAACTTTGAAGTTTAGGAATGTAAATTTACTGTCAACTGCTCATAACATCAATAAAGAAACACAGTGTGACTTCGATGATCAAACAATCAGGGACATTTGCGAGAATTACCTTAATAAAAAAGACACAGCTGAAACCAAAATACAAAACAAGAAAAGAAAAACTGGTTTCAACCAGCAACGTCTAACGAAACAAACTAGAAGACGATTGCGAACACTGCCAGCCAAGGAAATCGTGCACAATAAATCGCTTTATCTCAACAAAAAGTCAGAAAAACAACCTCCACAACAGACAACATTACAAAAGAAAACAATTTTACACAGCACATCAAATCTAAAAACTTCAGTAGATGTATCACGGGGAACAAAATACAAAAAATTTGGAGGAATCACGTTTGTTGCCAAATGTACTAACAAAAAACCGCAACAGACTTCTAAGAAACTTAATAAATGTAAGCACAAAGTTGATCCGAATAATCCAAATGAAAGAACACATGATAATGGCGGTGATATCCATAGGACATAACACCATAACTATATGCATGCAGTGAAAACATTCAGGAGGGAGCACATACATCTGTTAGAGGGTGGTGGTATTGTTATCAATGATAGGGTGTATGAGAGAATATTTTTTGATAAACTTTTTTAATTAGACTTATAGCAGCTTCATTCTGATATTTAGTGTCTTTATGTAAATAGTACTTGTACCAAGAATTGTGTGCTAGCAGAAATAGATGATTATATACCATGAATTTAACTAGAATCCCGACTACAGTCATTCTTTATAAATAAAAGAATATAAATAAATCTCCATCGTATTTAGCACGTTTTGGAAGTACTGTATTTATTTTATTTTAGTAGCCGGTTTAGTAGGCGTTTATTATACGTCAAACATCAGTTCTGGTTCAAGAGACCGGTCCACAAGAAAAACGATTACAGCAAAAAGTGACATATTTTCACAGTTTTTTCCCTTTATACAGATAAGTACTACATTAAATGTAGCAATACTTGCTAATACTCGTATTAGAATAATTTAAATATCAAAATAAACAAACCAAGATTGGCTATAATGATATCATATCTTATGTTACAAGTATGACATGAGAAAAATTCCCAGCAACAGAGATGCCCGACAAGAATGCAATGTTCATTAAATCCTTAACCTTTTGTTGGAACCATGCCCAGCTGGTATGTTGTTAAAATATTTGTTATATAAAATATAACTCTCCTAATAAATATAAATAAACAGTAGTTTTTTCTCAAAAAAATATTATATA
>JAOXYB010079276.1:0-23245 GCA_028565635.1 Phoronis ovalis
GTTGCTGGCCAATTCTCAGTCTGAACAAATCCATCAGTTGGTGTTCTGTACCTTCTCAACTACCGTCTGAGCTTAACAACTGTCAGTCAATTTTTGTTCATTTTAATATCTCGAAAAGCAGGAGAATGATAATCCCTTTATTTATACTGATTTATGTATAAAGTATCCGCGAAAGTCTCGAAACCAATCTAATTGCAACTTACAATTATAGTTATAACAGTGGGCTAAGGACCCAGATTCTGTCCTGCCAAAGTTTATCTATTCAGAATGGCTCATCAAGATAGAATAGACGTGGTAGATAGGCGACGATGGATCCGGATGGATCATGCATTTCCGTTTCTAAGGGTGCATACGTATTTTAAATTCTCCAACAGTGACGGGAGTAACTGGCAGTTTGTGTAATCATATTTATATATATTTTCCCGCATTGCTGTATATGAGAACATTTTGTATGAATTTGTTGGAATCTACAGAATAATTTATTTCACCTCAAAAAGTCAGATGTATTTATTGACAATAAATAATTCAAATACAGCCCAAGAAATTCTTCAATTTTACAGTTTTATATCTAATAAATGTATATATATATTATTTACAACATAGAACAAGCAACATTATAATATATTGGTGAATTTTTACATAATTTGTAAGTACACAATCGTATACAGTATAAAGAATGCAGTAGTTGCAAAAGTCCACTATTCATGACTATTTAGTAGAGCCCAGGTACACATGTTTATATAAGAATACACATATTATTATTATTTATAATTCTGGACAACATATACAGGCTGACATATTAACATTGTTTTTTTCTTGATAAAATTTTGATTTCAATTGAAGAATAATTTCCATAGTTATTCTGTTAACCTAAGGATTTTTTTATTTCTGCAAATTGCACACCAGCAAGCAGTTAAGCATAAATTTGCTAAAAAAACAGGCAATTTATACGAAATCTAATAAAATGATGCCGCAATAAAATTACATAATACATAAGTAAAGTTCGGCCATTAGAAAAGAATAACTATACTATATATAAGCAATGCAAAATATAATTTCAATTCATTGTCCTCATAACAAAGTTAAAAAATCTTGAAAATGGATTTTGGCCGTTGTGAATCTGGAACTATGTTTCTTTTTATGAAAACACCGCCATCTTTAGGTAAACCACCCACTTCTTCTTGCTTTTCTTCTTTGTATATGCACCAGTGTAGCTAGGTTAGAATATGTTAAATTATTATCAGCTTTTTCAAACCTAGAAATACGAGATATTTTATGTAAAATATCATAGGATGTTTATAAATTAGTCATACATCACTGAGGGTGTAGGGTCCCCCCCCCCCAGGGTGCAATGATCGCACTTAAAATTGGCGAAGCTCGCACTTAACAAGTAAAGTTAACAACCAAAAAAAACAAGTCGCCAAAAGAAAATGCCTCACGGCAAGTTAAGCAATAAAATACCCAAAAAAAAAATGTTTAATGACCGCAGAAAGAAAATGCTCGCAGCTCGGATTCCACAGACTCCGATGCTCGCGAAAAAAAACCTATAGCCCTCATCACTTTACCTCAGTCTGAAAAGTTTGAGGTAAAAGCATGAAAATATTGCCAGCTGACAAAAATAGCCGACCTACTTTTTCGGTAAAGAAAGTGCTATCTGATAGTGAAATTTTGTGCTGGCAGGATATCTCACATTTGTCCGTCTTCGCAGTGCCGTAGTCGAGGAGTGTAAATGGATGGACGATCGCTGCGTTCGGAGGACATTTCTTCAAAGTGCTAGTTTTTTATGAATAAATTGTATATCTCGGAGAAATTTTTAAAATTCCAAGAAACCCAACTTTAACAACACATTGGATCAAAATAACACTTAAGTTTTCTGTTTGTGGCAGCAGCAAAATAATAATTGTTTAGTCAGGTGCCATTGAATAAAACATAGGATTTTGTCTGATGACATACAATGAGATGCAAGTTCTTTGTGTATTACATATTGGAAATTGCCAAAATATGGGATGTGGGACTAATGAGAAGTCCAAATAATGGGATATCGGCTAATCGAGCTGATCACACTGTAGGAGGTCTTAATTCATTACTTTAAACATGATTGTGTTCTGTCAAAGACTTTCTCAGGAAGTATCTAGCATACTTATGATGAAATCAGATTATTATGTAACAATACTATATAAATATGATTAAACAAAATTGACTTTAAAAAATAGTATAAATTGCAGTCACATTGAAATTTTATTGTTATTTTGTGCTGAAACAGGTCCTTTTTTACAAGTAAATATTAAACATTAAATTTTCCTAGCTGAACAGTTGAAACTGTAATACCTGCAGATTTAGTTCTAATCATGAATAGCATGTATCGGTGCATGATATCAAAAACATCATAGTACAGGAGAAAAAGTTGCAATGTTCTCTTAAACTTATGCAAAGAATATGAATATCATTTATAGCCATAAGTACCACACACTAATAAATTGATAAATTAATGGTTTGTGATGCCCCAGAAGTGGGAATGGCTGAGGCTTTAAAAGTATTTCTGCAGCGGTTCTCCTAGAATCTTCTCCATCTCACTGATGACATGTTGACACTGCTGTTCAACTTCAAATGATTCATCTAAAATAGAACAAAATGTCAAGTACAAAAAAATATAATCAATAAACAGTCCGAGTTGCCAGTAATAGGTCAGAACAAAATTCCCCGACTTTTCTGTGACTAAATATTGGTTTTCCCTGACAAAACACAGAGACTTCAACGACCTTTTCCCCTATAGCCGTCCATGCCTAAGCTTTCAATTATTTTCTAAAGAGTCCGGCAAAATGTAAAATGTTTCCCATCCGTGGCAGTGCCTCACACATCTCACAAATGATCACATTAAGGTTTAAGCCATATATCTGCATCACTCCTGTGTACTTTGCAGCTGTGCTTTCTGTCATTACAGCACATGCTATTTATCGGATTTACATCTGCAACATAATTCAAAAGTAGCAGGATGTTGCAAAGCATCAACATTTGTACCAATTAATTACAAGACAATTATCATGTTTATGTAAAGCAGTACTGGATACAATACATGTCAAATATTCGGATTTGAATTTGACCTACTTCTCAAGGTCATTTTAAAATGTCACCTAGTCCAATACATCCACCAATTTATGGCCTTCGTGAATCCACCTTCGAAATGGAAGCAATGTGACATGCCCTCTTGGGAAAAAATATGGCCACAAGTCGGCCATATTGGAAGTGATCAAGGTCAAAATTATAACCTACCTGTCCTTAGATTTGTATTTATCGTGTACCAAATCTGCCATAGCCTTATACTATTTTGATATTTTGACCTTCAGTAAAAAAAATTCCAACTTTTCTCCGGCTTTGCTGAAAACTAAATTTCCAATTATCCTGACTTCCAGACTGCTGGCAACCCTGACAGTTTATAGAACGATAAATAGTATTAATAGTTTCTTTCTGTTTTTATAAAATGTATGCGATGCTTTTTGCAAGCACTATTATCTGGAAACTTCCTGCAAGCTTTAGTTCACGTTGTATTTAATGAAAACATGACTTTTAACATGTGGTACACTGCACCTACTATAATGATTATGGTCCCTGAAATAACCGTATGAAAAAAATTAACTATTAATGTGTGTTAAAAGGCATACCTTCCATTAGTTCTGCCAAAAATGGAATAGTTTCTGGAAGCAATGTCATGTAATCTTCTCCAAGCTTGTTACAGAACTCCTGCAGGACCTTTAATGCAGCAAATCTGACCTGTAGATGAAAATACATTGGAGTTGTTTAAAATATACTATGGATTACAGATATTAGGTATTAATTTTTTTTGAACACATGCCCTGTACTAAAATAGACTTCGTCATACGAGCTTCTTCTGTAGTCTTCACTAAAAAAGCTCACCTTTTATGTAATGTTGTGGCAGTGTTCTTGTAAGATGTGAAAGAATAATCCACTGCATTAGGCCAAACTTCTTTAAAATAGCAATTTTTACACTGTTTACAGTAAACTCACCTTTGCTGAAGAATGTTTGGTTTTCAAACAGACTTGATAATTCAGAGGTTTCCAGGAGGCATCATCACCACTGGCAACAGCAAACTGTGCTATACATGGTACAACATGCTTAGAGATGCGCTCTTCATAAACAACATCACCACCTTGCATGTTCTCAATCTGCAAAGACGTGTTATGCATCATTATTAATAACACTTTCTTTTACTTTATAATACATTATTTCAACTATACGGCAGTATGTCTTATTTTTAAGTTTGCAATGAGTCTTTCTATAAGCTGCCTAATTACATGATCGGCCAGAAGTGGCATTTGGATAATGGCTGAAATCTCTTTCTGAACATGTACATTTTGAATTTACAAGTCAACCTCCAATCGGGGATCCTGTGCTTGTAATAGCTAACTAAGGTACTTTGGCCATAATCTCTTTTTACATTTACATAAAACGAAACATTTAGAAACAAAGGCAAATTACTTTTTCCAGTTTTCAAATGTACTAAATATGTATAGACAAATGAGATTGACAAAGCTAATAAACAAATAAAAGCTATGAAAGAACTTAATACCTGGTCAACTAAAGCCTGCATGATTGTGTCAAACCTTTCTTTGTTAACAAATCCTTCGCTGTCATAAAGAAAACAGTTGTACAGAGAGTTCAGCACATTCTGTAGTAATGCGGATGCTTTTTCATCATTTTTAGCATTTTTCTCACCAAACAGATTTGTTTCTAAAAATAACAGCAAATTTAATGTTTTCAAAATTTAAATGCCAACAAAGAATGACCCTAAGATTGTAGACCACTGTGGGTAAGTAAAACTTATTCCATAAAAAATTTTCAAGAAGTTTTATGCTTCAGAAATGACTAATAATTGGTTAAGAGTCAAATAAAGGATCTATATATTTTCATACTCTTATTTCAGCTTGAAACATTACTTCACAGTATTACCAAGAAGTAACCCTTAAAATAAAAGTTTCCATCTCAACGGTGTAACCATGGTAGGTTTTCGCAAATCCTTGGAATTATTAAAACAACTACATGTACATATTGAAATTACATTGCCTGGACCATAATATCAACAACAGCAGACTCTCCACAACCAATCTTACCAGTTTTTTCAATGTTCAGAGCATCAAGAAGATTAGTGGCATTCTTGATAATATGTCCAGCAAACAATGTGAAAAGTCCTTTTAACCTGTCCGAGAGACTAACAGACAGCTTATAGAATGCAAGGAGGCGATCTTTGTGATCATCACCACGACTAGCCCAGTCAAACAACTGAAAAATAGTAAAATTTTATTACATGAACATTCTGGATTAAAATCCTTAACCTATTCAGTTTTGTTATTGTCATATGAAATTTAGGTACATCTAGCTGATTCAGTTTTGTTATGGTCATATACATTTTAGGTACATTTGATTCAGTTTTGTTATTGTCATATAAATTTTAGGTACATTTGATTCAGTTTTGTTATTATCATATAAATTGTAGGTACATTTGATTCAGCTTTGTTATTGTCACATAAATTTTAGGCACATTTGATAAAATTGACTATTGTCATATAATTTTAGGTACATTTGACAGTAGCTCCAGAATAATATTCAGTAGTGAATAGAACTTTTCTGACTACGGTCAATTTAAAGAAAAAGCCAACTGGATGCCTGTACAATTTGAGTAGAATGTGCCATTGTGCAAAATAGCTATAACAAAACTAACTTGTAACTTGCAAAAGGAGACTTTGACATAATGCAAAGTTATAACTAACCTTGAAGAACATTGGTCTAAAAGTAGCTTCTGACAATTTCATCACCATTGTGATAACACAGTCCAGCACTGCTTCTTCTAGTCTCGAAATTGCGAGAAGTGGCAGCTGAAATAGAAAATTATCCGAGATATTTCACTGTGAGCATGAAAGTGAAATTTACTGTCTTGAAGAGATAAATTGTTGTCGTCACAGAAATCATTACAGCTTCGGAATAAATTGGGATATTTCACTTCATTGTCAATTTCTTCAATTATTTTAAATCAATGCTATGAAGATATTCTAAATAATGAAAATAATGATGCCATATATGATCGTTTTTTGTTGTTTTTTTTGCTTATGTTTACATTTCCTAACTTTTTGCTCTGTATTCCATTTAGTTTACTTCACAAGCATGGTGGATATAAATTTGAAAGGTTCCTCTTAGTCTTTACCAAAGCCACACCAGTCAAGCTAGCAAAATTGTTGACCGAGAATATGCTTGAACAATCTTCCATTAAAGTAATTAAAACAACTTCTCTAAAAAATTGAGTATTCCGGTCCCAATAGGCACCTTGATTTCTATGCTTCTAAGAAAAAAATCTCACCTGTGGATGGGTGCAACGTAAATCCATTGCAGAAAGGAAAAAGTTGACAATCTGTGTGTAGTGAGTATTAAGATCAATTTTCTCCATATGACTGATGTGGTCTGATAATACCATCATCAACCACGGAATGTTTTGCTACAAAAAAACTAAATATATTGTTTCTTTTTAAGTATTTAATTTTATTCTAATGCAAAGAGATGGCAAACTATTTACTTAAATAAAATAATGTTTTCAAAATATAATTAAGATGTTATGCAACAAGTAATAATTGACTGCAAAAAGAATTGTAATTATAATATTGTTTATATACTTAGCAGTAAAAATTTTCCACCAACAATATCTGTTTTTTCTCAAACATACAGTATTGTATGGAAGAACTAGCACCAGGTGTCACTAGTCACAAGATCTTTAGCAATCAGTACGGCAGAGTAGTTACTATAGGCCATCCCAGTTAATTTCTCATTTGGTAGCACACTGGTAATTCACATCCCGCCCAGTACAGTGAAGTATCGTGGAACTTTGAGATTAAATAAAACTATCAAATCAACAAAGTTTCCGGGGATCCCAAGATTTTCATCCTTGTCTTCTCTCAATTACTAAAGCATTCAATTTACACCAGCATGACCAATTAATTAAAAGCTGGTTAGAAACCTATCCGCGACACCTAGCAAGAAATCCGACGAAGTAATCCGATCGCACAAATCCTAGATCCAGCCTGGGGACTAGTCTTCAACAAACATTAGCAAGAACATTTCTCATAGTAAAGAAACTTATCCCGGCTAATTTTGTACCTATTCGCTCAAATAGTACTATTAGGAACCCACGAGGACCATTTATATCCACTGGGATATAGTATTTGATATGCTGGTGCCTTCAAAGCACAATTTTACCAATAGGTAAAAACAGAAGCTTTTGAATTCATCTTACTAGATAGTAGTGACCTGGGGATATCTGCCGCTGTCATTTGTTGATATATTTTTGAGAGTCTTTCATTGCTGTGAATGTTGTGTAGGAGTCTGGGACTTCATTAGCGAATGTTACTCACCACATTTTCAAACTGTATATTTTCGTAGCACTTTACAACAGCAGGTATAAGCACACGCGGAGGAATACTTTCAGACAAGAGCGACCTGATGGCTTTCAGTCGTAAATATAAGTGTGACTTCTGGGATAGCTCTGCAAGTTCAACGCGACACGACAAACTGGTACACTGAAAGTAATGTTCAATTATTTTTTCTTTTTACGAATTATAAACCTTGTAAACTAAAGTTTTGCAAAACATCAGTACTTTAAATTGCACACCTTGCTTCCAGTGAATAATGGAGAATACAGATCAAAACTAAGTTACCGTAATATGTAAGTCAAAGATTGTGATATGCTCACAAATAAATTTAGAAAAAGTTTACATAACAGCAGGTAAAGAAAGCCCCTCACATATGCATATTATTTTACAAATTAAAGCCATGATATTAAATTTATGAGTAACTATATATTAATAAGTATATTTAATGCTAGACATATTATTCTTTTTCATGCATCACTGATTGAAAAACTATTATTTCTGTTATTTACCAATGCATGCAATTACTCGTAAAAACAATTATTACTCCCCGTGACATAATGGCATGAGGTACTATTTTATGACTGTTCAGTACATTTATGCAACTTGCGATGTAACAAATAATGGAATTGCATCTCATTGCAAATGGTTACTAGTATATTAAATATCAACAGCCATATAGGAGAATGATCAAATACATATAATTGGATGCCAGACAAAAATTACATCAAACGAAATGTTAAAGGGTAAAACTAATAATTGTTATATTAATTAAAGCACTGACATTTAAAAATAAATTGTATTCAAACATAAAAGCTACCTGCGTAAACTACTAATTAGATACCTGCATGAACCAGTAGCATCAGTTATCTGCAAAACATCCTTGTTTGGGGCATTTACACTTAACACAAATGCACAAACAGTGTATAGAATATTAACATTTTATCTAGTATATATGTTAAGGACTTGCATTAAAACTATCATATGTCATGTATATTCTATTCTCTTGAGAGAGCATTGTGCTATCACCCAATTATAAACTCTTCAGTCACCATAGAGATTAAATTTTAATCAATTAGTTTATGAAATGTAATACGATAATACGAATTCAATATATCAGACAAGATACATTTAAATTATATTCACTGCTTATTTACGAGCATTTGCTAAATAATGTTTAGTTCGGCAATGTTCAGTGTCGACCATCAGAGAGGCAGGATTACAAATATTACTGATGGTGGCAGAGGACCATTAGGTGGATTAGATTCTGGTGCTGGAATGTCTTTTGGCTCAGGAAACGATTTAAGTGTACCGATATATGGTTATGTACTACCAATCAATGACATAGTGGTATTTGTAACGAATACTTTAGTCTGTGTAGTGCTACTTCATGCAGAGATGAGAAATTCATCAACAAACATAACACTCACTGCTACATCCATTACGAACATTTTAACTGTTATTCCGCCTTTACCGATTTTAATTTATTTATTCAGTATGGGAAATTATGAAGAATGGATACCTTATGAGTGGTGTTATGTTTTTAAATACACGCTTCTTAATCTACCAGCCATGTTTCATACAATTTCAATATGGCTGACAGTAGCTTTGGCCGCACAGAGATATTTAACCCTCAGATATGCATTTAGAACAGTACAGATTGTTACTAAACAACGGACAATAATAGCTATTTTTATTATTTACCTCCTAGTTATTGCAAGCAACCTAACAAATTTTTTCGAAGCAAGTTACATTTTAGTTAAACTGCAATCCCGAATACATAGAAAGGAAACGATTATTGGCTGCAAAGAAAAACTACAAACATGGGTAAATGACACATATTACAACTCCTGTTATTGGTCGAGAGGATTTTTTGTGTACATTATTCCGTGCGTATTATTAATTGCATTTAATGGTCTACTGATACAATATTTGCGAGTGGCCCATAAACGCCGAAATCAACTAAAGCGTCAAACCAGTAAACAAGAAGAAGAAAAGTACCATATAACATTTATGCTGATCATTATTGTGAGCATACTTCTGCTAGTAGAAGTCCCGAGTGGACTTATATTTACCTTGTTCGTGTTACCAAACACGATTGGTGTGACAGTTATTTCACCTGCTACACAGGTCAAGGCCATTTTGATAGCAGATTTATTCATCAATCTGAGTTATTCGGCAAACTTTGTCCTGTACTGTGTTATGAGTGATAAATTCAGAAAAGTTTTCAAAAAAATATTTATCTGTAAGTTAAAGATGTCATTACCTTGGAAACAGAAAGTATGGCATATAAAAACAAGTGCAATTATTGAGTAACACTTGAAGACATCCTAGCCATGAGCAGCAAAATAAATGTACTTGTCAGTTAATATCACTAAATTAAACTCAATTGTTATAGTATACATGTGCGTGTGTGCTTGTGCGTAACTACAGATACATACATACGCATAACAATTTATAAATTTCTAAAGCCCCTATTGCTATATTATGAATCACCTGATCCTCTAATTTACCCTCCAGATTTCAAGTGGGCAGCAGAAAAGATAGATAGCGTCAAAGAGACTGAAAAGAGACCTGCCAGAAAAATCATGAATGTCTCAACACAGTTAACATTGAACCAATTAGTGCACTGCCTGCTATCCAATTTTAGTTAACGAATATTGTTTGGCACAATTTATTCACACTTTAAATTTTAAGTTAAATTTTAGCTAATTAAATGAAAAGTCAAACCAAAGTAATTAATAATACATATTTTGTAAGTGTACAACTCAAACTTTCTAAATCTGTAATTAGTTTTTCTCTGAGTAGATCTGTGATCTGTACCTTTGTTATTTCAGGTTAAAATGTTAAGTCTTTGAAATTAATGTAAAATTCAAGAGAAGTCAAGTATAAGTTAAAAAAAACAACACTTTTTACATGTAGTTGAAGCTTTGTACAAATGATCTTTACATATATAGCTATACAATTGATTTTGGAAATTTTACTTTGTTCATAAGATATGAATTTTAAAAGTTTATGCATCAGAAAAAAATCAACAAAATTGAGATGACAAAAATTTGAAAATTCATATTTTTTTAACAAAGTTAAGTTTCAAAAGTCTGAGAGTTTTGTAACTATACAGTACAGATAAGGAATCATTGTTCAGAGTTTCAACTTATCAGTATGAGGGTGTTTTTTAGCTTACAAGTACATTCCCTTGAATTTTACATTTCAAAAATGTGCTATTTTACCCCTAAATGGCAACCGCCCAGGTCTCATGACACACTCAGATTTAGAAAGTTTGAGTGTATACTTTCAAAATATATACTTTTGTCTGTTTATCTTATCATTTAATAAGCTAAAATGAACAATATTCGCTTCCTTACTGCTTGAAAGCACTTGCTTGACTAGCAAAGGATGTTGTGGGATCATTAGCCTATTTAATGGTCTGGGTTTGGCGGCCACTCCCTCAGTTGAGAAAGTGCATCATTTAAAAGTACCTCATGATTAATCAGATATCTCATGATCATAATAATTATAGTAATGTCTGGAGGGAGTGTACCTGTACATGAAGTTTAACATGAACTTTAATATTTTTTAATATATGAAAAATAGCTGCCTAAATATATTGATACCATAGTTAAAAACATCTACATGATAGCATTTTGCTGTATAACAGAGAATGGTGTAGAAATATATTTCTAAAAGAAAATGTGGAAACCACAGAAAACATATGCCAACAAGTGACAGTCTTTGGCTGCCACTGTTTTGTATTCTGTCTAAAAGTAAAACAAATGTATAATGCTTGATTGCAGAGACAATCACATCTGGCAGACTTTATGCAGGTGTGCTGCTTGGTGGCAATGGTACTGTACGTAATGTATACATGCCACATGTCATATCTTGGCTTATATTCCAGAAAGTCTAGTAGCCCTGCCAATTATGTATGCAGTTGTAGCAGTTTACAATAGCATGTAGGTGCTGTAATTGAACTGTAACCATTACAATTATAATGCGCCTAACTGTTGTGAAATAAGTTTCGTTATGCAATTCAAATTCCAATGAAAGCTGGATTCAAGTAAACCAGTGGCATATATGAACATCAAACTGAACCTTCTATTCTTAGTAGGAACAAGAAGCATGCAAACATTGACAAAAGCATTAATTTTGGAAACTTATGGCATAAAAAGCACAAAGGGAGATTTGAAATTTGGTCTTTATCCCCAAGGTAGTCTGTATATGAAGGTGGAGCAATCAGACATCTTGTAACAGGCTTTTATTGTCAGTGGCCTCTGTATACAGCTGGTTTTTGGAGCAGGTTTATTATTGGTATCATTTAATGACAAATGTATGTAGCTGAATAGTACGTAATAAAGAAAAGAGATAATCTTTTTAATACTTTTTCAGACTATTATAATATCTGAAGTTACAGCAGAAGGAGCATTTGGAAAAATAAAATATAGTTGGCGAGCAAAAATTAGAATTATGTGTCACTTTTATTTGCAAGATATGGTATTTCTAATACCCTTATTTCAACCATACATACATACCACTGTAATGATATCCAACAGATATGGGCTGACAAAATGTGGCAAGCTTTCAAGTATTTTCTGGATAGTGGTTACTGCACTCAGACATAACAGTTCATTGCTGAAACAACAAATATTAAAATATTTTTATGAAATACAAACAAATATAAACTAGAAATTATAAAGAAAACATGGCCAAAGAATGTGCTAACAGACATCCTTTATGTGTTATGTGACAACATCAGTTTGTGATTTAGTCTGTGAAATGTCAGCAAATTATTCCCAAATGTTCAATTCATTCTTATTACCCTAATGGATTTTATATTTCCCGCACTGCACAGACAAGTGCTATTATGTAAGTGTCACGCTATCATGCAAGCTTCAAAGCATCCATTGAGATAAAAACATGTATTCTATGTCAGTATCACGATATTTATTTCTACGTATCACGCTGTCAGGGGGAAGATATAAATATCAAACAATCTTGCATTATGTTAACTGTCACAATATCTGGAGAAATATAAAAGTACAAAAGAGAAAACAAATTATTTTTTAAATTAATTGAAGTCATTAGAATATTAATATCAATTAATATAAAACTTGCATTAACTGATATCAGGGACAAAATCATATAGACATGTATCATTAGCTTCACCACATAATATTTGGGGAATTAGGTACTTGTAATCTGTCAAAATACGAAAGTCATCAGTTAGTAAAAAAAAAACAATTTTTGCATTCATTCATAACAACACCATGCAGTTTATGATTAGTACACCTAAGGGCAAATTCACAAGGGTACTCAGGTTAGCAATTAACAGATTACATTGTATATGTTTAGAAATGTGCACTCATAATTGTTTAATAGCATGAAAGCATATAATTGTGATACTCAGAAAGGTTTAGAAACAAGCAGACAAACAAATGAAAAATACACCTTTATATGAATGTCAGAAGACTGTACCATATATATATTTTGTACCAGATACTCATTTTGACTATTGGCAAATCATGATGTGACAAATACGATTGTTCTTTATCAAGTCAATTAAGACATAGAAATATTAGTGCCAAGTATTTCAAACACTGATGCTGCTGATTTCACTGACCTAGTCAAAGCTTCCTGATCCTTCAACAATATGATAAGCTGTGGCATAAACTTGGCTAGATGAGGTATAGTGTGTGCTCTGAGGCAGCTACACAATTCAGCCAGACACAGTAAGGCACTCGCTGACACCGGAGCAGGGCCAGCGATGAATATATTCACAGTCACGGGAATAATCTACAAAAGAAAGTTCAATGTCTAAAATGGTTAAAGCCGTTATTAAAGTATATCATAGTTAGGTTTTCTTAAAACATGCATTTTTTATACATATTCATAGTTTCAATGGTATCAGGCAAGTTGTGAGTACTCAATCATGGAAATCAAAACATGTGCAATACAACACCCAGATGAGTGCTGCATACCAACTGTTAAAAAAATAACTTAGCTGCCTATGCATGTTTAAAATGTCCCAAGTACAAACAGGCAGTATACCATTAACATACTCATACCTACAGTAGTTACTGTACAACTTACAGTACTTTACCTTTTTAAAAGTTTCAGGTTGTGTTACAGCAAGGCTTCTACTGAGCAGTCTCAGACTATATAATGCTGTTTGTCTATTTACTGCCAGCTCTTCCTTATCGCCTTTGTCATCCTTAGTTGCTGTGGTAACAGAAACTAACTGACTAACCAGTTTTAATAACATGGACACCTACATGATAAAGTGCAAAAAATGTAACTGAAATATTGTATTTGCTAAGTCATTGCCTCCTGATTCCACTAACTAGCCTTACTGTAACAGACACAGATATAATAAAACAAAATTAAGCACAAAAAGTGACATATACACATGTAGTCAATAAGAACAAGATACAAGCTGCACAGCATTCAAAAAAAAATTTAGTCTTTAAAATTGATAATTGAACAGTTAGAATTGCTTTTGTTTGTAAAAGCAGTTGAATATGGATGGTGTTGGAAATCCTTCGATGAGTGTTAGAAATATTCTTTCAATTGATAATTTCTATCAAAACATTGCAGTGGTCCGCATGTGTGAATACAGCCCTCAGGAAAAAATTAGAGTATATTTATCAATCATGGGATATCATTGATAAAATGTTTCATC
Organism: Phoronis ovalis; assembly: GCA_028565635.1. Classification (NCBI taxonomy): domain Eukaryota; kingdom Metazoa; phylum Phoronida; family Phoronidae; genus Phoronis; species Phoronis ovalis. Next base: position 14,105 of record JAOXYB010079276.1, read on the forward strand.
ATCAGGCTGCAATATACTTCCCTTGCATCCACAACAATTTTAATTTTAAAATCTGTCCATAAATAATAACAGGCAGAAATGCAACATTGAATTTGCAAAAACCCCCGACTGATTACCAATACTAAAGGAATCATATACACATCGACTTCCACATGTCAAAAGAAAATGTATTGTTATATTCCAGAAGTAATATAACTTGAGATATTAAAAAATACCTCTTGTGAGTTAAATGGTTCCCTTTGTTGTTGTAGTTTATTGTTCAGGAGATCCATAGCCTTACGTCGGACAGTCGGCAGCTCATTCTGCATCAATCCCGACACAACGCTAATAAACACATCACCAGGTAACAAGGAGTTCACCTAAAAAATACAATGTTTTAAAACACCAACAGATCCTCATAATGGATGAAAAGTCAAATGTTTGAAAAAATTTGGGAAAAGCAAAAGTTCATTATAAATGCCTATGTGAAAGGTGAAATATATGTGCCGAAGCCATCAACCCATTGATGTTGGTACATTTATTGGAAGAAGAAGAAGATATATGGAATTCATATGGTGAGAAGCTGCTTCAAAATGAGATTTCTATTTAAATTCTGGAACATGTATTGTGAAGTGCATTAATTCATACTGGTCACGGCTTTCCTTTCATTTTGTTTAGTGCACAAATTTAATTTTTTTCTGGAGTTATCTTAAAATGCTGATTATTTCTCCATAAAATGCAACTAAATTAATAACATTAAGTAATACTTCGCAGCCTTCAGGAAAAAATTAGAGTAATTTAACAATCATGGGATGTCAATTTAGATTTTTTTCATCATAAGGCTGTGAATTTTTAGGTGACTAGAACTACTACTGCAGGCAGTTATTTGTGTTATAATAACTGAAAGTGCATTGTGTTTAGTTTATTTGGGATCTTTCACCACAATCACCCAGTACTCTACTAAAATTTACTACAAATTACATGTAAGGTAATGTAAACTCACTTAATTCACGATGTGTGTTTAGGAGGCTGAGGAAACCAGCATTACAGTAGTAACATTTCTAAACAGACTTACCTTGTCTAGTATATCGTAAGCTTTATGAAGCAATGCCTTCCAGAATCGTGCTGTAAGGTCCTGGGTATGAGCTTCCATAGAAAGAGCAACAGCTGATATGTAACGAAGATTTTCTTCAAGTAAATTCTGATAGGCAGACTGCATTTGTACACTTTTTACCTTGTCTAATGCCACGACCTAAATGGACCAAATGTACATAACACAGTTGGCAGAATGTACATATTTTTATACATAGTTATATGTCATCTTTTGTCAATCAACATTGATAACAAAACAGCCTTCAGGAAAAAATTAGAGTATATTTGCAATCACAATTTATGCATCATTTACTGGTATGATTTTCATCATAAGGCTGTTATAACCATGAAGTGAGGACCTTTTACAAAGAGAACACCAGTTTCTAGTTTGATGCACATGTTGTACATTCAAGTGTTATAATAATACTTCTATAATTGCTTTCACATATTGAAACTTGAATTTACATATACCAGATCGAAGAACTAATGTTTTGTATTTTATTACATTTATTTAGATGACATTTACTTTGAACCATTTATATGACATACCTGACTGATAAACGTTGTACTGCACAGAAGAGTGGAAACAAATGTTGTGGAAGTGAATTTAAAATGACGCAGCTGCTTAGCAGTATGACTGTTCACATCAAATAACTTGTCACTTTTCTCTTCGGTTTTCTTTTGCTTACGTACCTTGACTGGTGTTTTTTTGTGAGACTCTAGAATTATATAAAAATGTTTTAATTTGTTATTAATTCAGTAATCAAACGAGATTTTGATTCTTTGGAAGCCTCACTTAGGAGCCTCAACCTCTGGGCTCTGCTTCATGTCACTATTAACTTTGCGGAACACTGAAAGAGATGACCTTTAACTCCTTCACCTGAGGTAATGATAATATAATTAATAGCGTTAAGAGGAATTTTTTTTATCAATAAAGCATAGGGTGGATATTTGAGCAGAAGGCTTTTTTAACATCCCTAATAAAAATCAGATATATGTCCACCAAAAGCAAGACTTCATCACCAATTACATCTGGTGGACAAACATTGTGACTAGCTCTCTGAACACATCTGTGATGATTTGAGAAAAATTTTCATACATGTTTCCAAAGTCATAATTTTAATAAATTTACGATTATTGTCATAAATAAGTACTAATAGTAAATCAACATATATACGTACCATCAATTTTATCTTCTGGCAACTTTCCCAGGTATTGCAGTATTTTCTTTGCTGTTGTAATTTGAACAGCAGGAGAATACTGATGGCACAAACTCAAACAAAATTCAACCAGAGGATGAAGGGAAGGATGCTATAAAAAAATTTCAAACAATTTCTTGCAGGTGTAGAGAAACAGAACAGCTCATAGGACAACAGTCATAAGTTTTACCACTACTTTATTTAAATTCTACATGATTGACAATATTTGGGGTCTGGTTAAAATGAATACCTGATTCAAGCACCATGTTTGTGTTCCTTTATCAATATCCTGACCCGAACAAAATGGCACATTTTAAGCAATTGCTTTGATTGACTTAGGGATAATGAGAGTGCCATATAGGAGTCACATAAAGCTAAAAGCCGGGAACAACATCAATTGATATAACATAAAAGAAATTACATTGTGGTACAACTATCATTTCGGTATTTTCAAATTCACTAAAACCATTACCCAACAGCATAGTACCTTATTTTCCTGGTCAGTTGGGGTTGATTTAGTCACCGAGTCACCAATCAATATGGCGATGGCATGCCACAAGAATCTTCCTTCATCAACAGTTGCAACAAGTTTTGTGAACAGAGGCAGGCGTCGGTGTTCAGGTACGTGTGGATAGGCATCAGCAAACACTCGAATGACCATGGAAACGACATCTTCCAATTTCTTGGAAGATATCTCACCTAGTGTTCTTTCACTGGCCTAGAATCATTACAGGAGAGGTGTTATTAATTTACTGGAAAGTAAGCAGTAATTTGGTACTAACTTGAACGTGTAAAACAGAGGTAATAAACCAATTACTGCGACCAGAACAGGAACAAAGGTCGCAACAGTACAAACTGTAATGACTGAAACAGGATGACTAATGCTAAATCTTGTTTGATCTGTTTCTTTGTTAAAGGAGACAAGGTTTAATACTAAGATGTTATAAATTTTGTAGATAGATGCTACAGTAGTTGAACGCAGATGAAAATTCCCTTCATCAATATCAAGTTAGAATAAATGTTCGTGTTCTAAGGAAACATTAAGGAAATTGTCTCTACCATAGGCAAGTTCCACAGAGTTATAATTTCCAAGAAATTAATGTTTCATAGGAACTGCTGAGCATATACTCTACATGTGTTAAACAGCCGACAAGTTAACTTACAGCAATCAGGGCAGGTATCACCGTCTCAATGGTTCTGGTAATGACTTCGAAGCTGTAGCTATCATCCTGTCGCATGATGTTAGCACCCATGAATGTAAATATAGACATGACGTTGTGTAAAACATGTTGCGGGAAGAGACCCGAGGCAACACTGAGTAACAACAATGCCTGTCTATGAGTCTGAGGGTTGTCAGAAGTACGAATACATTGGACAATCAGTTCAACATTGAAGCGTTGCTCGCTGAGGATACCTAAAACAAAAGTATCAACAAATTGCAAATGTTAAAGCAACAGGTTACAGCCATTGATTCTTATCTTGGCCGTATCAGTACAGACTGGCATTTCACATTTTTAACACTATATATGTATGCTTTATGTTCCACTTCATTTGTCTGTAATTGATGTCTATGAAGAACAATGCTGTATAAAGACAATTCATTGACTGTAAATATAGTAACAATAATTCCTTACTACACATAATTAGAACACAAACTTTAGTATATCTACTTACTGTCATCAACAGGAGTATTTTGTGGAGATAATTTTACACAGATACTGTGAATACACGACAGGCACAGTTGTCTGACATATTCCGTCGAGTTCTGATCATCCAGTTCCAGAGTTCTGCAATATAATTAAGTTTGCTGAAAGGTTTTGTGATATGTGTAGCATAAATTATCTAGTTGTAAAGAAAATAACCTGCAAACATCTCCATTAAATTAATGGGGAAAATCTGCAGAAAGATATTAAATATTAAACATTGTAAGTGGCATTTGGCTTTATTTTTCATTGACATTGTTATGAACAGCATCTAGCTTTCACAAGCTAATAATAAATATATGGTCAAAAACCATCTCTTTCTAGACAAATTCTATGACCTAGGCGACCAATTAATCCCAGAGTTCTTTCATGTCGTACCAAGTCATGGAGAGCTGTGTGATTAACTGGGTTAGTTCCACTATGACTACTGCCACCTATACAAAAAAAATGACTACAACTAATTCATAGTAACCTACTTAGCAATAAGTTGAAAAAGGGCGGGAACAAGCACTTGAACATCTTTAACCTTCTTCTTGTTTTGAAGTGTCTCAAGTATTAATACCACCCTCCTCCATGGCAACGATTCCATTGGAGATTCAGTTGGGTTCACTTCTCCTTTTGATGTTCTATGAATACAAAATGTAAGTTACATGTAGCTAACATTGCCAACCAGCAAAAACAGTAGAAATGTAAGTTCTTAATGTACAAAATGTATTCTCTCACAACATCAAATGTACCCTTGGCTTGCAGAATGTTAATTTTAATTTGACGTAATACCTTCTTATTCTTTTCACATCTTTCACAGTAGAAGCATGTTCTGTCTGATCCAGCCGCTTTATTTCTACTAAAATCTGATTTGCATCTAATGACAGCTGAAAAATGATTTTTTATTCATAATCATTATAAACATCTTTTTATAATGTATTTAAAAATACACAAACACATTTAGATTTCATGACAAGTCACTTTAATGTCAAGAAGCATCTATACTTGCAAATGTCTTTTTTATTCCATCAACTACCACACATAATACCAATTTTATCAGTCTGAGAACAGAAGAAGGGACTTGTATTAGAAGAGCTTTGAAGACCATTTAATTCCTGCACATTCATAATGAAACATAATACGGGTCAGAATAACATCTTCCATTTGGCACTTACTCCTTTCAATGTTTTCCCCATGTTGGTAGCAGTTTTGGGATTTTCACTTGTTACCCAAAGATCAAATATTAATCTTAGGAAGTCTTGTCTAAGTGAGTCTGATGGAAGGTTCCTGAAGAATTCTTTTCTTATCTGAAATTATGTTTTATATAAGGGCATCAATAAAACTTACAGTTCTTCCTGAAAATAGTTACATCAGGTCTGGGCATGTATACATGAACAAGTAGAAGGTTAGTTTTAAAATTGTGCAATTGTTTTGCAAATTATAAGACACCGAAAAATGAAAAAACTGGGGGAAAAAAATCTGTTCACTGGTGGAAATTAGAGATTTCTGGAATTACAATGAACCACAGGCACTTCTTCACAGTCACCATTTTTTTAAAAATCCACTGAATTGTTTAATAGCATGAAGCTGAAGAGAAAAATGAAAAAAAATGTGAACATAATCCATTTTTGCGAAATTACCTGTTGCAATGCAGTATCCTGTGGAGACCATTTGCTTCCAGAAATATTCTCCAGCTTTATACATTTAGTAAATAATCGAAAACTTTCCACTGAGGTTTGAAAAATCTGAGTAACTTCTTCAGTAAATTTCTGTATAATAAGCTGAAGAGCCATTTCTTCATGTTTGTTAAGATGTTCATCATCAGTTGAAGCTTTATTAAGCAGACGGCCAAATAGTGGAAGCAGGCTTTCGAGAAGAGGCTGCAAAATATTGGCATAATGCTAGTGATTCAACAATTTCGGCTTTTGAAACACAATAACATATAAGGACACTGCTGGAATAAAAACTGTTTGAAAGGATGATAGTTTGGTAAACATCAAAATTTACTTATGATATTGGCTTTTTAACGTATGACATTCAACTTTTAACTGTATATTTTGACCAAAAATAAGTTTTAACTTCGAAATATGTGAATTCGTAGATTAACATGTAGATCACAAATAGTGGACCAATGAGATATTAGCAAATACTGGACCAATGAGATATTAGCCAATCACTGTTGATATTCGATCTGTGTGGTAAAGTTAAAAATAGTATAATTTAGTTTTCCAACGAGTTTTTCTCCTGGATGGCTTTTGCATTAGTAGGAGTTAAAACAACACACAAATTAAATATATACCTGACTGTTAAAGTGTGACAGACACTGCAATAGGTTGGTACTTATGTAATTAGGTGTCTTTGCTTCAGTGATACAGTGAATAATATCATTCAGTGCCTTTAACAGCAACAGTCTCCTAGATTTTTTCAGCTTCAACTTCTTTGGTGTCATACTCTTGTCATCAATTTGAAAGTGAACATTACGGAAGAGAACACCTAGTGCCTTTAAAAAAGGGATGTTAAAAAAAAACTTAAGGCATTTCAAGTAGTATAAAGACAAGTGTTTTGCAACAAAAATTGGCCAATGCCAATTTTTGATATACATACTTTTCGATAGGTCTCCAATCAAAATATGTAACTATGATAGTTCTTACAAAGTTGAGCGCTGTCACATAATACTAAATAGCAAACATTTCTTTGTTAATATGGTAAATAATACTAATGTGCATTTTGGTAAAAAAATGTCTTCTCCCTTATCAGTTTATAGTAAACATTTCTTTCACTCTTGGATTCTTATCACATGGTCACCATGTATTCTGACCTATTCTAATATACTGTTATAGCAGGTATGTCTAATGTTTCAAAGATATACACTAGTGTTATAATTATAAAAGTTAATAAAAATATAAAACATTACCTGAGGTAAATGATTAGCATCAGCTACAAGCTCCTCCTTACATCTCAGTAACTTGGCAACTATAGGCTGATAGATCCAATCAGTGTCAATATAGCAGTCTTGTATAGATTCAAAGCAGGATAAAACAGATTCTCTGATTGAGGAATTTGTGCTAGTCAAACTAAGCAGCAATGTTTGGAATACTGGAATATACAATTAAAGCATTGTAAAAAGCTATTTTCATTAATTTGCAAATATCTACCAAAACAGAACCACAAGAAACAATTACCAATTGCAAATACCACATAATAAACATCAGACAGTCAGAAGTACCAATCAAGCAGAAAGGAGGATTTAATCTCCAATTTTAACGTCAAAACTAAATAACAACAAAGAACAACTACTTACACAAAGGTAAACAATCAGCAACTTCCTGCTTTATTCCTGTAGGTAGAGAATTTAACAGCACATTTACAATGGACAAGGCTCTTGCTTGATGAATGATGTTAATGTTTACTGAGTCATGCTCATGGCAGTGCTGTGTCATTGAAACTGACAGAAACTTCAGTAGTGTTGAGACTTGCCCAAACGTATCCTGCAAATATTAAGTAAAATATATAATTTTAAAGTGACAGTTGTGTGTTTCTAAGGAGGAGCTTTATAAAAGACAGCGAGCAGTTAGTTACGCAGAACAGACACAACATTAACAGTTTAATATACAAATAATTATGTTCACTAAATCAATAAGACCCACACCTCTACACATTGTATCACAGTAAACAATTCCACCTTGGACCAGACGAGGTACATACAATCATGTAAGACCCACACCTCTACCATTGTATCACAGTAAACAATTCCACCTTGGACCAGACGAGGTACATACAATCATATAAGACCCACACCTCTACCATTGTATCACAGTAAACAATTCCACCTTGGACCAGACGAGGTACATACAATCATATAAGACCCACACCTCTACCATTGTATCACAGTAAACAATTCCACCTTGGACCAGACGAGGTACATACAATCATGTAATGTTATAAGCACCTTACTCTTATTCTTACTTTAAATTTCACATAATGGTTTGTTCAGTTTTAGCTGGTTTTTAAGTTTCAAAAGCAATTGTACAGTTTAATAAAGAAGTAATAATAATTCTATAATATGCACATACCTTGAGAAAACTGGCTAGTAATGGTTTATAAACTGAGGCTATCTGCTGTTTTTCCTCAGCTGCATTGGTAGTCAAGAAATCAAATAACTCAACAAGAAGCTTTAAACAATGACCTGTTTTCTTTTCCTGTAACTGCCACCAGGTAGCTTCTGTAACAAACATGTATTGCTTATGGATAAGTAACTAATAGTGAGTCTATTTCAAAGAGATTTTAATTCTTAATCTGGAGCAAAATTGGAAAACGCAAAAACTAAACTATAATCATTTCACTGCAGAATCATTTTGCTTTTAGTGGGCAAAATAAAAAAGAGCTGTAGTCATCACAGTAAGACCCTAAAATACTTTCCTCTTTACCACATGTATTCGGACATATTACATTATAACGGTAACATCATATCCAGAAAGCAACTAGTACAATCATACAGAACCATTCAATAACATACTTACTGCTTAAGTCTTTGGGTATGACTAATTTCCTCAACATACTGTGCAACAGAACCTCTAATGCAGAAAAAGGAACCAATCCTTTTGCATGGAGACTTTTACAGCATTTCTTCACCAGGCCTTCATCAACACAATATTCTCCACCAGATACCGTACTATTTCCATGTCTCACCTGCCAGACAATATTCTATATTTCAGTGATTCCAATCAAAGATTACTGCTATACGTATAATAACAATAACAATAATAACAATAGCTCGATTAACTTTAGCTTATCAAAATGAACATTGCCGCTATAGATAATCAAAGAAATTATATTATTACTTCATAAAGATCAGTTACATTTTCCCTTTCCAGTTAATGCTAGTACCATATGTAAGGTCAGGCTTCAAAGTCAAATTTTTAATTTAAAGTTGACATGCTTTTGATGCTTTGCTATACTGTGTGTTCTTTGCATGGCAGAAAACAGTCTGACTCAAAACTATCGACTACAAAGCAACAAATTCAAATCAATCTGTTTTGCAGTCCAATGTTAAAAAGTCCACTTGCCCATAATAACTAGACATTCGGTGAGTTGTAAACAACTCCAAGAGTGTACCCCCAGCCAAGAATGCTGTCAGTTGGAGAGACTGGCCCTAGTGAAGTTTATAGCTGGTGAGAAGTAGA
>JAOXYB010079387.1:0-23238 GCA_028565635.1 Phoronis ovalis
AAAAAAATCTGATACCGACGAACGGATAATTATATCGACCTGGAACGGTGCACGGACAAACCCCATTATCCCCTGGTATAATGTTAGCAGGCTGCATTTTGCACAAACCTATAACCAAATCCCAATGCTCTTAACTTCTCTTCAACACCAGTCTGAGCCAATGATTCCACGGTAGGAAAACTGAAATATGCAACACCATCCACCTCCAAGATCTTTTCACCATATTGCGCACAAAGCCTGTCCACCATTCCACTGATACGCGAAATGTGATTATTTGAAGAACAGATAAAGGAAAACAAATTTTCAACAGGATCTTGTCGAAGTATCCGTGTACCAGTAAAATCTGATGCGACAGATCTGAAATGATCATCCACCATGGTCCACTTTGCATACAGAGATTTCAGGTTTATATCAAGCTGAAAATAATCACGTAAGGTGGCCTCATAATTCAATTCTATTTTATTTTGCCTAACAGATCTAGCTTTCAATTTAATATCTTCAATTTCAGCTGTCTCTGTTTTACATTTTGCTTCAATTTTCATTTGTTTATCTGAAATGGCTTCGTTATCTGTAACGGCAGATGCTTTTCTCTTTTGTTTCTTGGTTACATGAATATGTTTCAGCATGCCCCTGGCAGACACATTTCTTTGTTCCATACTTGGTGTTTCTATCTCTATTTTTACTTTGCTAGTAGCTGTTTTTTCATTTTTATCTGCCATTTCAAGAAAATTAACTACTGAATTTGACGAGCCTAACATTTTGCATTGCTTTGACGTTCCCTCATACACTTTGTACATAAGTTGATTTTCGGTTTGTTTTAGTTTCCACACTTTTCCAGCCAGCACATTTGTCCACACCCCTGGTGATGTCTCCTTCCATCTGAAACGAGACACTTTATTTTCAAAAAATAAAAACCATTTCTGTTACTTAAACTAGGGACAACAGTAAAAAAAATCCGATATACTACAATTTTGTTGCAGTTGTATGCGTAATTGTAAGATTTTTTTTAATTATAAAGTTTACCTGAGACTAATATAACTATTTAGTTATATTAGTCTCAGAGTTTACCTTTACCTAAATGATTGTCCACATGCTAAAGTTATATCCAGTTTTAATTCATAAATTGGACATTTTAAAATGTTCCATTTGTCCATCGTGCTTTTGAAGCGGCACAAAGATAATGACACATAAGCTGTACGTCGTAAACACATAAAAGACCCTAAAACATTACATAAGAAACAACTTTTTTCTTCACATGGGCGCAGCCATCTTGGAATAGACGTCAAATTTGTTTAGAAGATGTAGGTCAGCCTCGTTGCCAGGGACGACATAAACAACATGGCGTCCATAGGATGAAAGGTAACTATTTTTGGCATCTCCTACAAAACTTCACAATTTTATAAAGAATTGTGAACTTAATAAGTTATTTCCAAATATTTTGTACATCTTGTTAACTTACGCTTCTAATATGCTTCAAATATTAATATGATTATAAATCTTGTATACATAAAATAAGGGAAGAAATTTCAGGTTCCAGGTTCCCTCATAATTGAAATATCACTGCTGGCTTAACACTGGCACTGCGTTATCAAATCTGTGCTAGGTATAATAACAGAAATTACCAAATGAAACATTTTATGTAGAAATGTTTTCATATATCAGATATTTTCCCTGTGATAGATTAGCAAAGTTGATATTTATGATCATTAACGAAAAAATTGAACATGTTCTTAGATACGTGTACCGGGTATGTGTATCATCAGTATTTGTACTAGTTTTTTCGGTTTAACAAGTACTTAGGTAATAATATGCAAGTCTGTTGGTTTGGTGCGTATATATGCAGAACAATCACAGTATACAGCTGCTTTTTGTCCTTATTTTTCATGTACAAATACGTGGCAGTTATAGCTATCATCATCATGAATGTTACTCATTCTTTGTTTATTTACAGAAATTGTCACAATTTATTAACAAAGTCAGTCTTTAAGACAACCAAAAAATCAAGATGACTGCACCAGATTGGGCAAAGTTCCAACGATCTATTGAAACACGACAAGACTTCCTTACACCTCGGGAAAAATATTACAAAATACGGGAAGCTGAGGCCATCAGACAGGCTCAGGAACATGGCTATTTTATGTCAGCAAACAAAGGATACTTACTAGAAAAATATGGAACAGATCAGAATAAACGAAAGCTAAGCCGTATCAAGATGGTGTCATTTGGTCATTGCCATTTGAAGAGTGTTGGAGATATACCAATGTGCAACAGGCTCAGGATATGTATCCTGCATAATAACTACATTGTGAAACTTGATGCTTTAAAAGCTTGTAGAGAATTGGTTAAACTGGACTTGCATAGTAACTTGGTAGGTATTCTTAGCATAGTTCTTAGCATACTGTACACCAATCACAGTGTCCAGTGCACTATTATTTACAGAATTTTATATTGAATTGATATGCAATATTGGTAAACAACCAGAAAATCGTTTTATAATAAGACATTAAAAGAAACCTCATTTCCATTTTTCAGATAAGTTCTCTACCAGGTGCTGATTTCTGGGCAAATCTTCCAAACTTAATGATTTTGAATCTCCATGACAACCCTATTGGACATATTGCCAACCTACATGATTTGGCTGTCTGCAGAAGTCTTACAGTAAGCAATATAAACTGATTTTCATTTTTTACTTGAACTGCATTGTAGGAGGAAGAGGGTATATATCAAATAAAGCTTACCACAATATTAAGTTCTATGAGTAGGTGACACATAAATTATGCAAAAGCATTATTTGAACTATATATGGACAATTAGGCCAGTGACCATTTAAAGCAATAAACCTTTGACCAATTGAACAGTTGATTCTTACAATTTTTTAGATGATGACACTGTATGATACTCCAGTCAGTTTAAAGAAGAATTATAGGCATCATGTTGTTAACACTATCTGGTCGTTACGTGCGTTTGACCACCATGTCGTGTCTGATGAAGAAATTATAGAAGATGCACACTTTGATAGAAGATTTAGTACTAAAGACCCTGGTCTTAAAGTTGACATATGTCCTCCTATGCCAGAGGTAAATGTTTATGATGAATCAAGGTACCATTATATTACTCAAATCTGTAGCATGTCCCATTATATTAAGCAACCAAACAATAAAAGTTCTTAATTTAGGTATTTGATTTACAATACTTTGTGATGAAGTATATCAATGTAATGAGAGATTCAGAAATATATTGCTTCTCTAGTTTCATTGGATGAATCAGCTAGGTTTTAAAGCATGCTTAATAATTAAGACCCAGTATTCTGATACTGATCATTGTTATCATAGAAATATTCACATTTCATGCATTTTACCAAAGACAGTGCAAGCCCATTGGTATATGTGCTGCTACCTATCAGAAACTGAGAATAGTTTCCAAAAAGTAGCTCATATTACATTTACTATTTTAGATTTTTGTCAGATGAACTCACTACGCTAACATACTACAACTTCATTTATTTTGTAGGATGCCACATATATGGATCACATAGAATCTATCCGACAACTTCTTGCCAAAATATCAACTGTTATGTCACACAATTCTCCAGTTCTGATTGTGCAGCGTTACTTACGAGGCTGGATCACAAGACGACGATATAAACTTATACATGAAACTAGAATTTGGTAAGGGTATCACATTGCTATTTTGGAGAAATTACTATCTTGTTAAAGTACACTAAAAAATGTAGGAAGCATTTCCAAACAAATGCAAACAATACATTTGACAGCTTACTTATTTTGTATGTCAACCAAGCTTATATTTCTATTTAAGACAGCTGTTGTCATTTCTTTGTAATAGTGTTGAATTAAGGGACTAATGAATCGCAAGTCTATTCAGGCATGTCTTTGAATTCATGCAGTAAAAGCAGTGGCAGCTAAATACTGTATTAAGTGTAAATTTTGTTTTATAAGGCACTAGTTTAACTTACTATGATAATCAGAATATCTAACCTTCTTTTTTTTAAAGTTTCATATATAGCTATAGTGTTGTGATTTATAATATCTTCTTTACTGATGGACTCTCTTTCATATTTTAGGGCAGCTGTGACAATTCAGCGATGGATACGACATAAGAGAAAATGGATGTTTGTTCCCGCTAAATCTCCAGAAAAGTTATCACCTGCAGTCTTCTCCCGTGCACAAACTCCTAGTGGTCCAGGGAGGCGAACTCCTGTCAATCATAGACCTAACTTAGAAGCTTATAAAATGGATTATGATATATATATGCAGAACATGAGACCAGGATCAACTTCTACCATTGTCCAGGTTAGTTACTCAAATGGTTTATGTCAAATCAACGGAAAATCCCAGGAACATTCTCCCATTTGGCTTTACATGTAAATTTATTCAATTTGGCATGTTCGTGTAAGTTTGTACTCCAATTTCCATTTGGATAATATACTGTACTGTACGTAATCTCTGCAGTGAACCTTCAAAAAATATAATATCCAAATATAATATAAGATCCACTGTATCAAGATTTTTAATACGTTATCCGAGATGTTGAATGACAATTTATGTTTATTTAGTAGAATAGATCCTTCTTTGCTATATGAACTCAAAATCATTGATTCTCTGAACATACAGTCTTCATATAAAATTCATTCTTTTTTAATTTCAGTTATTCATGTTATCTTCGTCTTGTATTTCATTGATTTAAACAAACATATGAGAATGTCTTGGTTGATCCAAAAGTAGAGGCATCATATTTGGCATTAAATCAAGTCTATATTACATATAGTTGCAACATTTTAAAACATTTTAATTTAAAAATTAAAATGATAATTAATTCATCTGTCCATTTGACTTTGCTGAATAGTTATAAACATTATTCAATTTTTTTTAGGATCATATTTCAAAACCTCGAAGTGGAAGTACTCATAAGAAACGTCGAAACATAACAATCAACTTGCACAAATTACAACAAGGAACTTTGGCAGGTTTACAAGAAGATGCTATTGCTGTAGAAACAGAACTAACCATGGATGCCAAAAATCAGTCTCAGCATAGTGCTCATAAAGAAGCAATGACAGATAAAAAATCTGAGTCAAGAAAGCACAAGAAAACACAGTCTGAAGAAAAACCGCAACGGATTAAAATTAAAGATATCCGACAATTTTTTGGTCCAGTTGTAGAAAATATTCCAACTCCCGAAAATTATAATGAAGAACAAGATGAAGACACTCCATTTAGATTGAAAGGATTAAAAGCAAAGATAATTTCTGATCATGATGCAATGACGAATGTGTTACGAGGAAACATTGATTCTGGAAAAGATGTCCGGGAATTCGAAAGTCATGCCCATGCTCAGAAATTGCTGGAACCCAAACCTAAAGTGACACCATATAATTTCAGATCAACAGATAAAAGGATTTTCGATAGAGTTCAGGGGACAATGGGTTTATCATGCTTAACGGCTGTACAACAGGCATATAAGGACAGGAATCAAGCTGAAAAAATGGCGGCAAAAATGGAGCATATTTTAAATTTACGTGAAAGTCGTGAGGAAGCAAAGGAACGTGTTAAGTTGTTTTATGAGGAAAAGAGACAATTAACATTGAAGCAACGTGAAAGAGATAAAAAGAAGGCAGTAGAAGCATTAGAAAGGCGTGAACTGTATCATTTGAATTACATAGAAAAGAATCAAGAAAAGCGTATTAAGACCACTGATTTTAACCAATCATTTGTTGCAGACAAAACCTTTGCAGCAGATTTCAATACCCAACAGAATTCAGTGTCTTTAGCCTTACAACGCCATGACAGACTATCCATCTGTGAAGACACGATAGTAACTAAAACAGAAAAAGTTGATGGCGCTCGGGATGAAGAAAAAATGCAGAAAGACTTAGTCAGAACATATTTGGACCATCGTCAGCTAATGAGACAATCGGAGAATGTTATGGCACGTGCTGCATTGGATACCAAATTGCTCCAAGAAGCTAATGAAAGAATCATGAATGCTCGTAAAAGAGTTGCTAAACTTAAAGCCAAACAAAAACAAGTTCAAGCTTTCTACCCTCTTCCAGAAAAAATAGAGACTACAAATTCTAAACCTGAATCACAGATGGACAGGTTTGAAGCTTTAGCAAAAATGTATGAAGGGCATATTGGTAGACATCCGACTATTCTATCAGGGTCATCTGTAAAATAAACATGCCATGGATGTAGTAAAATACCAATGCCAGTTTTACTGTCTCATCTCATCTTTGTTAGTAGAATTCTTGTTCATTTTGTCTTTTATATACATTACTTGATCGTCTTTCATTGAACACAACAATGATATGCCACATTGTTGTTAAATGACTAATGTTTTGATAAATTCTTCTTTGACATTTTAACAATGAAGTTATGACCAGAGCAGTTCCAAGCTAAATTTAATTTCTTCCTATAGAATCATATTATTTGTTTTGTTTACAATTACTTTGTACATAATTGTGTATTATTTAGAATTTGAGGTGCTAATAATTAATGTATTATTTTGTATCCATGTCTGGTTTAAGGCAACAGGGAAATAATGATTTTAAAACAGAAATTGTGAGAAAACAAAGTTTTAAGCCAAAAGAAATTGAAAATACTCGTGCAAGAGAAGTACTGTCACTCTTATTTCTGTGCTGTTCATGACAAATATTTAGATATATTGTAATCTTGGTCCCGCTAAAATTAATTGTAGCAGCGGGTCATTTATAGGGCTGTTAATATTCACATTCAACTAAATCATTTTGTAAGGACCCAATTCATTAAACACTCGCCACCAATTTGTCTAGGCCCATATAAAATGATTTAGGTGAATGTTCAACGATTGTGCATGATAATCAATTGATATTATTAGGCAGCCCTGATTTGGTTGTGCTTCAGTGCCTTTTTTTGATAACAATTAATGCAAGATTGTTTATATTCTTTAATATATGTTTTGTCCATTTTGACAAAAACTGTTTTGGTGTAGTATACATGACTGTTATAGCAAAATATAGTTTACAAACTTTTGTCAAACACTCATACGACTTCATGCATAACTACATGTAGCTTATGACTATCTCCAGACATCTATCTTTTGAAAGTCACTGGTCTGCATCACACACAAGATCAAGTCTTTTTGTAAAATTTTGAAATTTGTAAA
The DNA here is from genome assembly GCA_028565635.1 of Phoronis ovalis. NCBI lineage: Eukaryota > Metazoa > Phoronida > Phoronidae > Phoronis > Phoronis ovalis. The sequence goes on from JAOXYB010079387.1 coordinate 7,162, forward strand.
GGGAAAAATCACATTTACTGCCGACACATTTCCAAATTTGCAAGAAATCTTTTCCAATATATTAGAAGTAACGCTGTGGATAAATGTGGTAATGTTCAAAAAAATTTATTGTCAGTTTATATAACTGGATGTTGTTTCTTTATTACCATACAACTTATCCATTTCTTCTCGCTTCAATTTACCTGCCATTATAGCGTCCTTAAATAGTTTACAATAAAGCTGCATAGCACAAGGTGTATCATCATTTCCAGGTACAGAATAGGTTATCAAACGAGGGTCACTATTTGTATCAACTATGCCCACGGTAGGAATCATCATTTTAGCTGAGTCTCGAACTGCAGTGTGCTGCTCGAATACATTATTAAGAGTAGATAAAAATATACACAAATCTGGCAGCCTTGTTTCAGTTCCAAACTGAATCGTAGCATTTGTAAAAACCCCTCCTTGCCAGTAACGACAATGAGCATATTCCCCACAATCCTTAGCAGTTTGTTCAACAAGTGGCATCAGTTGTCGTCCACGATTTAGAAAAAGTATAATACCGCCACGATATGCTGTATGTGCAGTGAAGTTCAGTGCATCTTGTAGCAATGGCAACGTCTTGTCTAAATTAATAATATCAACACCTAAACGATTGCCAAAGATGTATGGTTTCATAAACGCATTTCTAACTCCTTCTTTGTGTCCAAGATGAATTCGAGCATCAAAGAGATCTTTTATTGTGACCAATTTCCGTACTCCAAAGAAATCCTCTTCTTTCAAAGGTTCTGCAAGTATTCTCTCCACCGAATCTATAAAAAGAAAATTGTTGAAACATAAGTGTCCTGTCCCTGGATAAAGAGATATAACCCAGATATAACTATATTTGATGTGGCTATCAATTCTTTTTATCCATGTACTTTCCTTAACCACTGTGAGAAATGGTACTGTTGCTGTGCATTTTACTACAAACACATTATTTATTGAGATACAGTGACATCTGGTGCTATAAAGGCTAAGCTAAACTTTGTGTGAAAATTCCACATTAAATTTTTTTTACACAAAAAATATTTTGTTTTTGAAACTTTAACATTCAGACAATGTCATGATGGTATGTTCAGATTCATGTGTGAAATGCATGAAATTAAATTAACATTTTATGACACCTCATAAAAATCAAAAGGTACATCCAAAGCCCAGTGAATCTAAATTTGAGCAAACTAGGTTTTTAAGAAGTAAACGAAACTTCCATTATCTGTTATGATCAAACTGTAAATACTGTGAATAATCTTTAAGTTATTAATTAATAAGTAAATTTTTTACTTGCTAAAAAAATTAAATTGGCTATATAACCAAATTCCTGGTGCAATTTACAACTGGTCCATAAAAAAATATGGGAGAATCGTTTACTTACTAAAAACATAGTTAGCCTTGAATTTAGATCTACTGCATTTTCGTTTAGGATGTACCTAATGACTTTTAGGGATCATCTCAAAAGTTATCGCAATGACCGCAAATGTAGTGTTTCGTATAAGAATTACCCTCACCCCCCTGGCCTGGTCAAACGTAGGGGAGTTAGTGAGATTTTGACGTCACACACGTGTAAAAACTAACAACCAATTTCAAGAGCGAAATCAGGCTGTCAGACACTTGCTCAAAAGGCGGGTGCGAAGGAAAAATATCTGTTCAGTAATCGAAAAAGGTTGCTGAAACGTCTCCGTCCTGCCAGAAAAAAAAAGCATTTCCTCATTTCCATTCCTATTGTATCAATATGCCCAGAATTCGTGCTGTAAACAAAAAAAAAATCTTTTCCAAAGGGGGTGGTGCGACGGGGTGTGCGTGTTACTATTTCAAAACGGGGGTCCGTTAAAGGAATGATTTTAAATATCGTACATATACTAGACATGATTTTTTCCTTCGCACTAAACCATAAACGTAGGGAGATTTTAACCCCCCTGCCCCGTATACGAAACACTATACGTTTGCGGTCATTGCGATAACTTTTGAGATGATCCCTTATAGGGTGTCATTAAACGCCATTAAATTTCATACATTTCGCACACTAGTTTGAAAATACCACTATGACATAGCCAGAGTATCAAAAGTTTCAGAAAACATCTATTTTGATTGAAAAAAATGTAATGCACATTTTTCATGAATTTTTATTTATTAGGGTATAAAGGAACTACATAGCTGAAGTTTTCCAAACATGGATAGACTAACCATGATTTTAGCACCAGGGGTATTGATGATTTTATCTTTTGTTACATGGTAGTAACAGTGTGATGCCACACAGGTAAGAGGTCAAGATTCATTTACTTAACTGGTACACAATAACTGTAAGAATGCACAGTCCAGAATATAATGATTGCATTTAAGACTTTCGTTCCGCTTACACCCGAGGGGGGTTATGTCTATATAGGGATATGCTGCAATAGTGGATCCGTTTTCTTTTTTACCAAATTAGTAGAGAGGATCTGGTTTTTAAGTTTGTGCCACACACCATTACCCAAAATTTTGTGAAGTACCCCCTTTTTATAGCTAGTGGAACATTAGTAACTGGTGTGCTACCTCACAAAACAAATACAAATACATCCGAAGTGTAATGAACTATCAACTAATATGATCTATAAAATATAACAGATAAGATACAAGGGTACTGCTTCACCATATAACTGAAGATTCAATATTAATAGTAGGCTAATAAAATGGCATTCGAGTACATTAAACGTGTTAATAATATATAATATGAGGTTGGGACATAATAAATAATATAACTTACTACACAATTCCCTAACATTTGTTAACCTTTTACAAAAAAAGTAGCACTTGCTCTTAAAGTTAAACTATCAAGATAAAACAATTGGATGGATCCTAATTGTGCTGTATTAAAAATGTGGGAATTTCTTTGGCATTACCGTACTAATTATTACACTCTAAATAGCAAAGCAGACTTTATAGTCACAACTACATTCCATTGCTGATGAACACCTATGTTTTAATAATTTAAATCATTTGCTTGGTGCAGGGTTAAGTAAAGAAGAACATGAGCAATTTTGAATTGAACCAAATAAGTACATGATGCAACTTGCCACCATGTTTATAGTTTGCAGTGATTTTCATAAACATAGTAGGTAATACTGTACAAATGCTTTATTCATTTTTAGAAACAGCATAGTTATTTAAACAGTGTTACTTTTATCATGAATACATGTTGCCACTAATAACTATTACTACTCGAAAAAGATAAAAAAGCATGCATATTTTCATTTTTTTCTGAATTTAATTCAGGAGACAAAAACAATTTTTAATATTTTGCAATGTATTCTGTCAGTGTTCACAAATGCACATCAGTTGTCCCCTCTGTTAACTCCAATAATTGAGTTATATCAATAATCAAGCAAAAAAACTAGAAAACAGCTGAAGGTTTTCTTTTCTTTAAGTTCAACCTGTATAATGCTATAATAAATGTTATCAATTGTTACTACTATTCCAAGTTATTTTTTTCATAAACTGTTTTTTAATGTACTCTTTACAAGCCGTATCTTCCACATAAATCAACCTATTGACAAGTGTGCATAAATGAACACTGAACACAATAAATGATTTTGTTTTTACTTTAGCGCCTATATCACATTTATATGCCAAAGAATTTTACACTATTTTTAAGAGAACTGAAAAAATAATACCGATTAAGTCCTCTCTGGTGCCGATCTCTGTCAAGACACTATGTTGCTTACTTAATAACCACCAGATGTCACTGGAACATGAAGACAACAGTTTTTTTTGCTATTTTATTTCGTAGTAGGTAGTCTGGACGTGTATACTTGTTCACAGCACTGCAAGTGATTCTAAAACTTGACGTGATGCCACATCTGCAGCACTATACAGGGTTAAACAGATCCATTTTCGTTGCAACTAGCAAGCACATGCAAGCACCTACCAAGAACATTGTAACTAAGTTAAATATGTTCACACTCTATTCTTTTAGTATGCCCGTCATCTATATTTTACACCAAGCTAACAAAGTCAATGAAATTCAAACACAGATGCAAGTGAGTTCATGAAACTGGCACAATAGTTACCATAACATTTTCATTAAAGGCAAAGAAAATTATGTTACTTCTTTTTGTTATTTATATGAAATCAAAATCATTCACATTATTTTGTCACGCTATATGTAAATCAGCTTTTTCTTTTTATTTACTTCAGCAAATGTTGATCAACAAGAGCTATGCACTATTAAAAGGGCTGATCCAGGATTTAGTTATCAGAGGATTGAACTGCAAACATAAGATCACGATATGATTATTCGATTTATGACAACTTTCAAAGAACTACTCAAAATGCCTTACTTTTGCTCACCTGATAACGTACAACTAAGAATTGTGGTAGGAATTTTTAAAATAAAATATTCTGTAAAACACCAATTCCAGAAAAACAAGATAATCATCTCATGCGAATCAAAAAATATTATGGAAGGGGATTTCACCTAGCAAAACATCTTGCTAACTTGGTGAATTTTACCTGTAAATACACCTGGTGTTTCACATTACTGGACAAATGATAGGCTAATCTCCTTATAAAAGTTAAATCTAAAATAACTATTTGTGAAATATGTGGACAAAATTGCTTTAAAACAAAATAAAACTTACATGACCATCACACTACTTAAATAATTATTTTATGAGAGGACAATTATGTAGCTAAAGTAAGAAAACTATTGCAAACATTTTAATTCATTGGGAAATACCAGTTATTTTTCACAGTTGATATTTTAGCCACAAAATTCTAAATTTTGACGTCAGACATCACCTGGTTAAAGTAAAACTACGTCAATACTATACTGTCAAACTCTTGGGATAATACTATTGAACCAGACAACATCAATTTTCTTTTAAATATGGCACTAAACTACAGGTTTAGTCTTGTGTTGGTTAATGCTGTCACAAGGCTTCATTACAAAAGGTCAAGTTAAAAAGGAATTTTATGAAAGAAAATCACAACTGGAGAAAATATTTTGAAACAAACAACCTTAGTTTTCTTAGAAAATATAGAGATTAACCTCAAAATTAACAGGTCTTTATCAAAGTTCATAAATTCTAATTTTACAAAAATCACCCACTGAACAAGCCATCACTAAAACTTGAGAACCCCTTTTCTTGGATATGATATGAGAACAGAAAGGTAAAGGTTAATAAGTCTTGTATCAGATTTCATACAATTTTACTACAAAAGTTTGTAAATAGTATCAAGTTTGTAAATAGTATTCCTGTGCTAAAGATACTGAACTGTTTCAAAACAAAAATATTTTAAAAATTCATGAGATTTTATGTCACAATACCTATAAATAATTAATAAATAAACTTAGACATATTACAAACAGAATATTGCTGAATATCAAACAAAACTTATTAGTCTAAGGCAATTTGTATTAATTTTCAATCTGATTACAAAAAAAATATCCATAACAAACAACCAAGTTCAATAACCGAGATGCACAAAGCAGACTCAATGCCACTCGAATATCTTGCACCTGTTTCTAATATCTAGTAAATGCTTGACTGACAGCCAATGCAGATGCTTTGAGAAATTGTACCAAAAATGCCACATCAGCCAGGTGATATTAAAGACAGGGTCTGAAACATATCTTGAATACCAGCTACCAGCCATGGCTGTATTAACAATGAAAATGCATTATTACAGCTGACAAGGAAATGCATATATACAATTTAGACTATTTGGAATGGAAATTACTGTTTTTTGGATAATAGATTATGATTTTCTTTGATGTCGACGAGATCCACATTGTTTTGGCACAATACCTGTATGTGTTGGCATAGGAACCAGGAAACAACCTGCAATAACAGTAAAAACTGCAGTTGCATTTACAAAAATAGTCAGGGAATTAATAAACCATCAAGAATTCCATGTTGTTAGTTTTAATTTACCTTTAAAAACAGGTGTAGCTTAGAGGAAGGTCAGGAGAAAAAATGTAACCATATGGATAACACATCCAAGAAAGAGTAACCGGTGCATATTCTAAATTCACTCAGAATTGCAAAAAAGATTTGTGCATTCCTCCCCAGTTTCATTTCCTGTTACATTGAAAAACACCTGCTATGGCTGGATTATGCCAGTTTTTGGCCAGGTATTAGTAGACTTACAAGCTCTGGCAGGACAAAAAGATTTCAAGCACGATTTTCTGATTGTGCCCGACTTAATTCATTTCACTGATGCCATTGCAATTATTCATTCGAACTTTCTAATAGTTCCAAAAGGCTTTTTAGCAGAATTACATTTATTTTTTACCTCATTTCATTCCACCATTCACTTAATTATCACTACTTTCACTTATTTCCTAAATAATTCAAACATTCCATGTTTTGCAAAGAATTTGCTTAATGTACTGATAAATGCGGATGAAAAAGTATTTAAATTTGTTCTAGTTATTAATAAAACAGTTGCAATAGTTTGTTTCAGTAGGCGCTTGTCAGATATATCTATGCAGCCAGCGCTAAGTACACGATGAAGCCTACCATTACTCCAATGTTACTAAATTTCTAACAGTTCGACCACCCTAGACATCAAAATTCAGCAATTGCAATAGTGAAAACAGATAAATTTGAACTAACAGAGACCATGAAAACTTTATAGAATCAATAGTCTTCTGATGAATAATCTTCAAAATTAAAAAAATAAATGTTATGTTTACACTTTTTTCTTGTTGATATAAGGTGTAATATAGTATAATGCATGTACTCAATAATTCCTTTTTTATAATTTTGTTTCCTGATTTTTTAAACTCAAATAAACCTTTGTTTATGGAGTAATTGATTGGTAACTTGTATCTGCAGAAAAATAGAATATAGGGGGTAAATGAACAACCAAGAGAAGACTATACAACATAACGGAAGACATAAGTAATACAACAAATCCTGGGGGGTACTCAAGTTATTTTTTGGTGGGGGTGTGCAGCCCAGTTGAAAATTTTGGATTTGGATTGTATACTTCTTGCTGCATTTTTTTTGGATTGCTACTGTAAAGATATTCAAAAATTTGGATTGCTACCCACTGCTTACAGAAAATAATTTAGATTAATTTTAGGTTTGTATCTATACGTAATTTTTTTAAATGTTTTTAGGCCATAATCAAGTTTGTTAATTAAATAGCATCACTTGTATGACAGTGCAAAAACTACAACAATTATCCAGAATGTTTTATTGTATTGCATTATATAAGAATTAATGTCTGGTCTGGCAAGAGGTGATATTATTAAGGTGTTTTGGGTTAACTGCCACACATGGGCTAAATATTGTGCAAGAGTTATATAGTTGCCTTGTAGAGTTTGAGGACTGGATGGCTAGATGGAAATGGGCATACTGTTTGTACTGTTATATCTTAAATAAATGTATTGTAACTGCTTTATTTGGAAAGTAAGGTTTGGACAGTGATAGCATTGTACTGGTATAGCATCTATTATTGTATCATATCTGGAAATTAAATAAATGGTATTAAAAAAAAATTATCCAGAATAAAAGTACCCATCCTGATAAAAAGTTATAATGCCCCCCCCCCTTTCCGGATTGCTAAGTATATGTTGTCATCAATTCACAAAGGGTGTCATTCTTTTGGGTTTTAAGATTCAAAATGACTATTTCTGAGTTTGCAACATACATATTTTCCAGTTCATTGACCAATAAACCTTGCACAATCATAAGCTATATGTATTTTCTGACTGACTGAGAACATTTATCGGTATCTTGCTTATATTTGGGTTGTTGTCACATTAATGTTAGCCAGCATAGCTGTTGCATGTGCATTGTTAGAATATTGACGACTGACATCATCAGAAAAAGTAAACACCTGTTATTTTCTGTAGGCCTTGACTGACTTTTCTGTACTCAGGAAATTTTGCAGATTTAATAGAGAGAGATTGATAAGCAGTTCCTCGCCCATTATCGAGTGCTTACAGGGTGGGACCGATCGAAAGGTTAAGGATGGGCTAGCCCATCATAACTTTTCAATCAGTCCCGCCCTATTAGAACTTCATAATGGGCAAGAAACTGCTAATTAACCTCAATGTGCTAACAATTCCAACACCTGTACCAATAGAACTGGTTCAAAGATTTATAACTTTATTCTAAGTATAAGCTTGGAAGAATCACCATCGAAGAGTGACTGTATCAGGATTGCAGGTGCTGTGAAATCTATCAATACATTAATGTGCTACATGTCAGTGGCATACTTTGATATCAGTCTTACAGATAATATATATTTATCTAAGCCCAAAATAAATAATTTGTAAACAAATAAAAAATTGATAATAATACAAACAGCAAACTGGCGAAGAAGTAACACCATGTATCGTGACAACCATATGACAATGACATCTTTAATCAGCTTATAGGGGACTCATATTTCAAGATTGCATACCAGATAGCCTTTTAAGCAAAGGCAAGTGTTGCTGCTATTGACTTCTGTGACCTTTGTACGACCTCTAAAAGATATTGAAATGTTATTTTTGAACTTTCCACCTTGGGATCAACTCTCTTGGGGCTGTATTAAATTAAATTGCGAGCATGTTGGCAGTCTGAATAAACCCATCAGTTAGTGTTCCTTACCTTCTCAACTAATGCCTGTAGTCAATTTTCGTTTATTATCTTGAAAAGCAGAAGAACGATAATCTCTTGATTTATAGATACAGTTATTGGGTCTTTGGGTTCAGTGCCCGAGAATAGCTCGGGCATTTTAAACGTAAATCAAGAGAGTATCATTCTTCTGCTTTTCGAGATAATAAACAAAATCTGCCTATGGTTAAGCCCAGACGGTAGTATAGGTACGGAACACTAACAGATGCATTTATTTAGACTAGCTTGTAGGGTAATCTGTGCTAGAGTTACAGTATATTACCTCTATAAATTAATCATGCAAAAATAAAAATTATATTTTTTGGCTCAAAAATACTCAAGAAGTCACTAATATGACCTCTGTGCAACCTAATACCATCCGTTTTTAATGTTCTGACCAATTTTAGAAATTTGACCTATGACCTCCAAATGACCTTTCTGACCTCCAATGTTCTACCCAATAGATGTCACATATGTACAATGTCCCTAACTGTAACCATTAAGATATAGCTAGCAAAAATCTGGAAGAAAAATGTACATACCATTAGGTTTGCTGCTTTACACCAGCAAACCTAATTATATGGAAACATGAAAGTGTTAAAAGACCCCCTTGGAGTTTATTTTAAATCTAAGAGAATATAAAAATAGATACATCTATTGAAAAGACAGGTAATATCAACAAAAAGAAAACCAAAACAATTTCACAGTTTACTAGTAACTCTTAACAATGACATACAACTTTATATGTGCTGACCATGAATCAATGAAATCTTTTATATGAATTATAATAGTCAACAATAGCAGTATTGACAATTATTGTTTCTGATTACTACCCTACTGCTTTATTGACTGTCAAAGACACTAATAAGCTTTTCCAAAACAAGAAGAACAGTTTCTGACTAAATTTAATTTTTCTTACTGTTTCTTATGTAGCTCCTTTTTATTCCCTAACATTTGTTTGATTCTTTTGAAAGAAACAATAGACTTTATTTATCTGAAACAACTATGAAAATGCCAGATTGATTGTTTGAGCAAAGACATCAAAATATGCCATCCAGTTCATACCTTACCAGTGATTTAGGAAATTAAGTTTCATGACAGAGAAAATCAACAAGCATACCATGAATAGTCATTGTTGCTACTTGGACAATGATGAAAACATTGATTGCTGAATTATGTAACTAACCATGATGTACATACAAGTTTTGCAAGTAGGAGCATAAAAAGAAGTCCATACAGCCAGTTATAAAGCAACAGGTGATTTTTTTAAAAATTTTTTTGATTGTGTTCAGTGCTTTAACACAAAAAACAACAATTTCAGGCAAAACATGTTACTAGAATGCTGTCAATTCAAAATAGCTTTTTTTAACTCCTGATTATATGTTTCAATATAAATAGCATGTTTAGCTGTCAATTCAGTCTAATTTTAGACCATTGCTACTGTTTTTTTTGTGCTAAATGTGTTATATCTAATTTTCTAAGAAATGCAGTATATAAATACTGCCAAATTGAGTTTAAACATTTTTCTTGATCCCACGATCCCTTTATGATGTCATTAAGTTTAAAACAGTTCTTGGACTTTTGTAAATTTAAAAAACACATACATAGTCTGTCAAGTGTGCTATTCTTACAATACTGCTTGAGAAAATGCGAGCAACATGATTTAAACAAATCTTGTCATTCATTGTTAAAACTCTTTGTTGATAACAAAAACTAAATATTTGTATGTTCCTAAACTTGCAAGGATACAAAACATGTGATTGAGTATTATACATTTTTGAGGGAAGCCTCAAATTTGCTAATTACCAATAAATAAATTATAGATTTGATTTATTACATTTTATTACATATTTGACCTCAATTTTTGAGTTGTAAAAAAACATTTATGAAAGTGTACCTTCAGTTGTTGCAGTATGTTCTCCATCATCTGTTTCTAAAACTTGCCGAGATGCCTCTGTACTTATTAGTGATCTTGCAGGTATTCCTGTTAGTCTTCGAACACAACCTTGCAAATTTATAACTGGTATAAAACAAATTATAAGAAAAGATTACATACTGTAAGTAACAGTAAAACAGAGGCAGTTTCAAGTAAAATTGAATTATACTCTATTATAAAATAAAAGAATTAAAGAAGAATTACTATGAAATTTTGTCATTAAAAAACCAAGTTAACACAAACCAAGACTAAACAAACTGCATCACCATACTGGATTTTAAAGAATTTTAAAAAATATATAAAAGGTTAAGAAGGTCAAGTGCCATAGTTGCAAAATGATGAATATATAAACTTAACATTCCTATGCTAATCAAATATGGTCAGTTACCAAATGGGGAAAAATATGATCCCAAACCCAATGCATCAAGTTTTTAGTGACCACATAGGAGGTAGTTCCTAGCCTATGCTAATCAAGAAGAAACTGGGTGTTATGCCAAGTTGTTGACTTTAAAAAAAATTAGCAGTAAACAACTGCATTTATGGGGTCGGGATGAGGGTCCCTATAAGCGTTACTCCTGGCCGATTTTGATCCTACTATATATTGGTTACATGCAAGGAGCTTCTGGTTAAAAATAAAAAATCTGTCAGACTTTATTTTTGTATGATTTAATATATTTAGCAAATATCAGCTGTAGCAAGTTAAGACATTTTGTCACATGGATAACATATTAGACTAATGTAAATAGACATAGTAGCTGCAATGTATACTGAAACTGGCAGTAATATGCAAAATTCTACAATAAACAGATAGAAAATTAACAAACATGAATTTTGATCAATATATACTAAATGCAAGAAACAATTAATACCAGACAATGTATATTGTATACTGTATATATATATAAAAGTCCCAGTTACCAAAAACAAAGAATTTCCAAGTTTGTTCTGGTACAGAAAGTAGGCAGATCTGTTGGGTTTAGAGAGGATACCTAATCCTTAAGTAAAAACGAAAAAACAACTGAACCAAAAGACTTATAGACTTTCAACTTGGGCTTTGAAATGATTTAGGATCATCTAGACGTTGATGGAAAATTGTTTGCACCAGGTCCAGCAAAGTTACTACTGGCCACATGACCCTACTATGGTTTCCCTGGCTTGGGAAGACTCACCTTGTTCACTGGAGTACAAAAAACACATTTTTTTGGGCCGGTAAAAACTTCAACAGTTTTTAACACTGTCTGGGCCATGACCCTATGGCTCAGCCGCAGCCAAACCATACAAACCATAGCAGGGTCATTTAGCCAAGTTTAATATGACACACATTGCTATTGGTTAAAATATCACAAACATTTCATCAGCAACAACAATTTAAAACTATTTACAACCTAACTTCAAAATTACGTATTCATATGGTTACTTGAGACACCAATTAAATAAGGAAATAACAACATGAGTGGTTTTAATTTCAAAAATAAATAATTTAAGTGTTTATCAGAGATATTGTTTTCAATTTCATCTAACGGACACGATTTCACGCACGTTCCGGCAACAACTGACGCAAAACCAAGAGTGAAACATATAATTTCTGGCAACTAAATTAATCTTGGTGCCTATTTTACACTGTTTCAACTGTTCATGAATGAAATCGAAAAGATCCAGCATGTCAATGTTGCTAAAATAATAAGCATAATATTTACCACGAAAAGACATGTGGGCCGCCATTTTTTCTCCTGCAAATAACTTCATTCGAACAATAAAAAATTAAACAAATGAATAACGTAGTTTGGAGAAAATTCGCTATATAATTTTTTGAGAAACTGTTAGATTTTGGGTAACTTATACTTATTTCTATTTCAACAGTTTGATTTCCTGTCTTCATGATTTGAGTACTATTCATCATAAGTGACCAAACCCAAGTTTTAATATTCTATCGAAACACTTATCTCTGGGAATTATCTATACGAAATTCAATACCAAGCATCATAACAATTTCCAAATATATGCTTGTTTTAAAGTGGCGGTATTTGTAAATACATTTTTGCCAAAAATGTTTTAAAGTGACGTCATATAGCGTATGGTCCATTGAGCAACCCACGTGCCGGGCAATGCTTTCAGGAATTATTTTCAAATCATTTGGAACGAAAATAAATAGCGGCATCTCATAAAAATGAAACTACAGAACAACCACAGTCACTTCTTGAGAACTGGTGGGAAACGTTCACATAAAGCAAAAAGGAATCAAGAAACTAAAAATAAGGTGAGAATCAAAAAATTTCGTCTGCTTGCTTAGCTAGGTTATGACTTATTATGGCTCATGTAATAATACTAGTAATAATACACAATACTATACTTTTACAGTATTTAGGTATTATAAATACCATTATTCGTGAAAATAGAAACAATTGCATTGTTTATTCCTTTTTTTGAAAAGTGCTTTGAAATAATATGCCATGCCATAAATTATAAAGTAATATATTAGGCCTAATGATGTTTTTAGAATTTGTTGCTTTGCGTTGGTTTCATTTAGTCCCGGGCATTTCGCGAATTTGGTAGACGAATCATTTTTTAATAAAGCGTATAGCTTTTGTAGCTGATGTAGTGCTCAAAAGTTTTGGCTACTTTATTATAGTTTTAAAGACAGAAAGTAATGCTTTGTTAGAAACAACATTTTTATCAAGCATCAGGAACATGCTACGGTGAGGAGAGGGGATTTTCGGCTATTAGGTGCTTATACTTGTTGCATCAACGCTGAAGGTACTATTTATTTGCCCCAAGGGTCCAACGCGAGGTAATAACTGGTACCCATGTTTGTGAATGGGTTTCTGAAAAAGACCCTAAATGCATTTTTCACTTTTTTAAATTTTTACCTCTTTCAGTCACTGACTAAAAGAACTTTAAATGATACTCTATTTACCAGTGTTGTACATGTATTTGAATTAAAATATCCTGGTAAATTATTCACCCTAAATGCGTACAGATAATCAAATGAGGTACCCTGATATTTGCTTTAAAAAATAACCCTATATCTGTGTGACGCACATTAAAATGCTTTGTTTTTAAGAATAACCCTTTTTACTCGTTGTTCACAAACATTGCTTACCATCCACTGATTTCAGTCAGACCTCCAGGTATTTTTTACATACATGAAAATGTGATATATTGATTGTTGCGGGTAGATGCTGAATATGTTCAGTTTTTAATTGATGAATTGTGCTCTAGAAGAGGAAAAAACTGCATTGTGTGAAGGCTGACGGTCTCATGACTGAGTGGGAAGTTCTAAACATTCTTACATTTCTTACTAGGACTATTATTTTAATAGTCCCAGACTTTTTATTAAAATGTCAAATAAAAACAATCATGTGACAAGGTGTGCTAGCACAAACATTGTTATTTTTTCATTTGTAAGTAAAAGCCTGTGGGCGAAACAATCCTTGCAAAAAGCATAGTTTTATGAGTGAAGCAAATGTACTTTAAAAACCAGATCAAAATTTATATAGTTTGTTATACTTTAAAAGACAGAAAATAATGCTTTGTTAGACAACACAACATTTTATCAAACGTCAGGAACATGTCACAGTGGGGAGAGGAGATTCCTATTAGGTGTTTTTATACTTGTTGCATCAATGCTGAAGGTACTATTTATTTGCCCCAGGGGTTCGACTCAAGGCAATAACTGGTACCCATGTTTGTGAAAGGGGTTTAGAAAAAGACCTAAATGCATTTTTCCTTTTTTAAATTTTTACCTCTTTCAGTCACTGACTTCAAGAAATTTTATAAACTCTATTTACCAGTGTTGTATTTGAATTAATTATATCCTGGTAACTTACACCCTAAATGCATAGAGATAATCAAAACACTTTTTGCATATTTGATAAAAAAATAACCCGAACTGCGTGACACACATCATTAACGTGCTTTGTTTTTAAAAATAGCCCTTTTTACTCGTTTTGTCCACAAGCATTGCATACCATGCATCCACTGATTTGAGTCAAACCCTGGGTATTTTACATGCAGGAAAATGTGATGGGGTTGACTGTTGCAGGTAGATGTTGAATATAATATGTCCTGTTTTTTAATTGATGAATTTGTGCTCAAGAAGAGGAAAAACTGCATTGTGTGAAGGGTGATGGTCTCATGAATGAGTGGGAAGTTCAAACATTTTTACATTTCTTATTAAAGTGTCAAATAAAAACAATCATGTGACAAGGTGTGCTAGCACAAACACTTCTGTACAAATCATTTTATATACTAGGTCTTGTTATTTTTTCATTTGGAAGTAAAGCTTGTGGGCCGAACAATCGCCTGCAAAAATCATATAGCTTTATGATCGAGTGAAGCAAATGTACTTTATGAACCAGATCAAAATTCTAATTATCAGTTGTTGGGCCCTTCAGATATGGGTCAGGGTCAGATTAACCCAATTTGTGCCCTTCTTAAAGGAGCATAAAACATATATTGGTTGATTGATCAATCAACATTATTGAAAAAGATGGATGCATTTTTGCATTCCTCCTGTTCTTTCTTCCACTTTTAATTTGAACTTCATACCTAAGAGTTTGTGCTAAAATTTGCAAATTACAAGTACTATATTTTTGTTGAGTATAAGAGTTCATGATATATAATATAAAGCATTTTTTCACAATACAGTATTTTAAAAAATTAACATTAGACTTATAGGTAGTGTAGTGCCAAGGATTGTTTTTTCTTTGTGCGTAATGTCGCCCACTCCAGGAACATAGAAAAACATAAAACTAGACAGCTCAGTTGCTAGCTGGGTTTAATCAATCTATCTAGTAAAGTTTTGAAATGATAGGATGTGTACTTCTGTATTAATTTAAGAGGACGAGTGCACTAGGAATTGCTTTGGAAATTATTCAAACTAAGAAATGTAAGTTAAATTATAGAGTAAAAAAGTATACATTTTCAGAGGTGTTATCATTCTAATTACCTTTTCTTTTGTCACAAAATTATATAATTAGTAAGGTGGCTGTTTTGTGTAAAATAACATTAAAAATATAATTCCAAATAAACTGCAGATGCAAAGCTGAAACTTGGACAAAATAAACTTGAAATAGATCTCCAAAATATGTCTCACATTTGTGATACTGTGTTTTGCTTAAAAATTATATTTCATATTTCAAGGGTCAATCAACTTTGAACTTTTTTCAAGCAGCTTATATTTTCAAAAGCACACTAGCTACAAATAAAACAAAATTTAGAAATGCTACAACATTTATCAGACATTTGTTTAAAGTGGCAGTTAAGTAATAAAAGTAAATTTTCATACTCCTTTAATCTTGCCTTTTTAAAAATGTAGCTGGAGAATGAAAGGCCAGTAGGTAGCTCTACACACACTTGTTTAAGTTTAGACTCTTGTTGTTGTTTTTTGCTTTTTTGTCAAAATTGCTTTTATTTAATTTTCCTAAGTCATGGTATAAATAAACTGCCAAATTGAGTTTGTACATTTTCCCTATCCATATCTGATAATGATGATGTAAATAATTTTAAAACAGTGATTTGGCTTTATCAGAT
>JAOXYB010079498.1:1257-23233 GCA_028565635.1 Phoronis ovalis
TTATTGTGCCTCACTTGTGTTCAGTTTATTGTGCCTCACTTGTGTTCAGTTTATTGTGCCTCACTTGTGTTCAGTTTATTGTGCCTCACTTGTGTTCAGTTTTTCATCTCTCCCAACATTTTGTAATTAATAATTGTATAATTATTCAACAATATATAAAAAATGTTCTAAGGAATAGTGTTTGTGTTATTTTAATTAGTTCATTTAGTCACTATATCCCATGAGTAATGTACATTGATGGACAAGCAAAAAATAAAATTACTAATTATATGCTATACTAACATACTATTATTACACACCATGTACTGATAAATTCTAGAACATGTTGTTATAAGAAATACTTCTGTATATAACAAAATATTCATAATCTGAAAAAAGCTGATATAAGGCCTAAGGAATTTAAATCAAATCATTTTTTAAACTTAATTCTACTTTGTTGGTTATACAGTACTTTTATTTACAATTTAAAAAATATCTGAATTAATTAAAATATGAAAAAAAATCACAGTTGGTTCATCTTTTGATTTTTTATGGAAAACAATTGATACAATATGTATTGCAAATAATGTAAGACACTGCAGGCATTTTGGTTAATTATTGAACTGTGATAATTAAGGCTAAAAATAATATTGTTCTTTTACCTTTTGCAAAAATGTAGTTATCACACTGGTACAAAGTTTTCTCAGAACTGTAAGATGCCTTGTTGCTGTTTCCAGTTATATTTCGTGTATGATAATGATAATGACAAGGATTCTTCAAAGACTGGGTCATTACTCCTTGGACCAGTCAATTATGCAAGTCATAGGGGTGATATTAAATTGAATAAATAGCAGATCTTTAACTTCATTTGCATAAACCATTGAGGGTGACATATAATTGGTCAGTAAAATCCGAGTCACCAGTTTTAAAGTAAATCTCTGCTGGCACAGGTAAAACTTAAAATGATTAGCTCAAGCCGGCCAAGTAAAGCTGCATATACACCATCATCAATCTCTAGGTGGGTTTTCAAAACCATTTGGAAAAGTTGTATGTATGTCTAGATGACAACTTTCAAATCATTTGATATTTGTCATTTAATAAGTGAATGTAAGTAATTGAGATTATAATGATTATATAATAACTTGATAAATGAACAACACATTTTTGAGTTGATGAAATTGTGTAACAGAAAGAGAGCAGTTGCTACACATATTATGTTTGTAAAGGTTTACTTTGCCAGATAACAAATTAGTACCAAAGGTGTAAAGAGTCAACATCTGTATAATATCACTCAAAAGATCTCAAACTTAAGAACATCAACTGTACTTACCAAAAAATAATGTTGGCATATATGATAACATTATGAATATCTGAAGAAATCCTCAAAAAATTTGTGGACTAACAACAGTGGGAAATTATATAACTTGCAGAATTTTATTCCTGCAGAGCCATTTACTTGCGAACAATGTGCAAACTTTGCATGCAGTGAGTAATTTCATTGTTGTTTTATTCTTTTGTCAATTGTGTATAACACTTACAATACTATGCCCTTGTTCTACCTCAGGTGAAAAACTAGTTTTACTAGCAATGTAGGAAAACTAATTTTAACTTGTCTGTAATGAAGCATTTCATTGTTTTCTGTAGACGCCAAGGTGCTTTCTTTTTTAGATTAAGAAAATAACATGTTTTATAATAGTATGCATAGTTATATTGGTCGGGATAATTAAAATCGTTCATTATAACAAACGAATCGAAGTTTTTGCTTTTAGGTTTGTGATATTTACTGAAGGTAGTAAATTCTTAAAAGTTGCATGACACTGCGAGTTAATTAATACCTACACTGTGACTGGAAATAAATGTGCCAAGTTTTAAGTAAGTGTTATCTGAAGAATTTTGTGTAATAATTACAAAAGGAGATATAAAAATAATTGCCATGGTATCACCTCTACGAATCTAAATTTAGTTGATTCGGATATGTCAACTTAATTGCAAAAGTAATTTCACTTGATTTTATGGATATCAAATGGTAATGAGATTTCAAATTTTTGGAATACTGAACACTGCTGTTCTGCCCTTTTAATTGTTTTATAGTTATAAGTTGAGTGTAAATTTTAGTTTTTGAATCATTTTTTTTTTAAATTTTAATGTTATGAAGGTAGATGTAAATATTTCATACTTCTGGTGATTTGAGTGATATTCAGAAAGTCATTGGACAGCAATTTTTTCATTCATCCTGTTTTTTTTTTCAAATAAATTCTCTCACACTTCAAATGTATTTTAGGAAGTGGTTATGTCGTTATTGGCATGCAACTTTTAATTTACACTTAATCTATTGATTGAAATAATATAATTCTAAGAACCCACTTTATTCAACTTGGCCCAAAATGGTGGCCTTCAAAAAATTTCCAAGATAGAAATTTTGATATTTAAAAATTCATGCAAGTTTTAAAAATTTCTTGGCTATTTTTCATTTCAGAATTAAATCATCATAAAATACTGTTTTGTTTTTTATACCAAGCATCTAGTGGATTTTGTTTGCTTCTACGTTAAATTTATCTGTGATATATGATCATTTAGAAATTAAGATTTTTTTTTCTATTTCAAGACTTTTATTTATTAATATCAAAGATAAATATCCTTGTAACTGGACCCTGTGATGCACCATTAACTTAGTAATCAGTTTAAATGTCTGAATAGGTTTAATTACTTGTGCAGTGTGTACATCTCTGTAAAACATTAGATTCCAAGCATGCTGTTTGATTTTTTGGTAGATGTTTGAACTCGCAGTGAACTTCCTAGGCTTTAATATGCTCTAATCACTAAGATAGATATGTTAATTAATCATTGGAGTCTTATACCAGGTAATGATATGTTTTTATCTATTTGCGACTATAATTAAAAGTTAAACCATCTCGTTTTTTGTTGGTTATCTAATTGATGAATGGAAAATTCAAAACATTGCCGCTTAAAGTTTTCAGTGACGGATGTATGGCAATGCTTGCAATTTGATTGTAATGTACTGTTCCAATTAAAGATTACTTTGATTAGGTTTAGCATTAATTCCACATTTTTATTGTCACTGATTGTTAATAATTAAATTTGCACCTATCTGTATACACTATTTGTTATCTTCTTGGCTTAGTATTACTGAAATTCTATCAATTTTCGATAGAGCTCATTGAGTTTTTTTGGCAAACATCGGGATAAGCCAGGATGTGGTCTGTTTTTTCTTGGAACTAAAAAATCACTATTGAAAGATATAATGTACCAGCTAATGTCTAAAATGTTTTTCTGTGAACTATGCACTGAGTACTGAGTACACCCATTGTTCATAGCTTGTGATACTTAATAATGAACTGTTTTTCAAATACTTTTACAAAAATAAGGTAATAATAATTAAAGAAAACACCACCTCTAATGCATGACAATGAAAAATAAAATTTTGTAAAAGCCTCTAATGTAATGGTTTCAGGACCCGCTCTAGTATTTGGGTTTTTGCGAAGAGCGAGCATTGTGGCCTGTTATGTCGGAGCCGCGAGCATCCATTGACTATTAAATGCGACCAGCAAGCTTTAATGGTAGTAATATCTGGTCATATATCTTGCAGTGAATGTTGAATGAGATCCTTTTTATTACTATGCCTGATAACTCACTCATTAGCGTTTTGAACGTTTTTGTAAATCACTAACTAAAACTGTTTGTTCCGTATCAGATTGTCTTTGTCAGATGCCTGCATCAAAAACATCTTGCCCTGATACCATCATGTCATTCCAGTAGTATGAATCAGTTTCCAGCACGTTTTTTTGCCACATGCCGGTGATTACTAGATTTATGACGCCATTTGCATATTTATGATTAATAAAGGAATTAATTATCTGGTAACACCCTTCTAATGTTAGAACCCTGTAGGTCTAAGATTTTATGCATTAGACTATTATTGAGCATAATATTGCCCAAAAGCAGATCTAGGCTAGGGCTGATAGAAGAGATCATTTTCAACTATTTACATTACATACGGGAGGACATTGTTTTGAACAGAAGAGCATACCAGAAGGATTTTTAATAAATAAAAAGGGTACTATTGAATTGCCATCTCTGAGGTTGCTACTGAACCATTTGAGAGTCCGATGTTGAAGTGCAAGTATGATTAAGAAAAAAACAAACATTTGTGAGGCAGGATGAGATCTGGGAAACCACTTTTAAAATTGTCCTTCTAATATGCTTTGAGGGTGATCAGGATAATAATATTACAGCTGCTATCTTAAATGCAAAGATACAATAACATAATGACACTCCTGTGCAAAAATAATAGAAATCATTTATAGACTTCTTCAAAAATATATTCAATAGTTTGGACAGAAGAGCATACCGTAAGATCATGCCGTAATGTAGTATTGAATTTATTCCCAGGAGGACTGTTTAGATCATAGTTTGACAAACACTAAAAAAAAAACTATTTTTCAATTTCGCAGTCTTAGCTGAATACGAAAATTACCCCCTTTCTACATGATTTTGGGAACGCGCATGCGATGCCGATATCACCTTGAGTACCATGGCCAGGGTTTGGTGACTTTTATCTATAACTGGTATTGAATAAATTTCTCTTTTTAATGCAAATGAACTGTATGAAGTTACTTTTATATATAGTACATTTTAATATTGACACCAATGTACTTCTAGAAATGTTTGAATTAAGCAGAAGTAAACAATTACAATTCTTTATGGCTGGAATAGAAATATTTTCCTGTCTTGTTCAATAACTAATTGCTACCAGATAATAAACATTTTCTTGGTGCAGTTTAAATATCTTTGTCAAAACTTTTTATGAGTTTTAATGTAATAATTATTTTGAAAAACATTAAATATGATAAAACAGTGTTTGCTATCATGGGCTATCATTCAACGGAAAACATTTGCGCAATCAATTCATTCATCAAATGATACTAAAAAACTGAAGATTCCTTCTTGAAAATCTTGAAACAGGAAAAAGGCTTAATGATGACATTAATGGTATTAAAGGGACTAGCTGTTCTCTTAAAATGAGAAATTTGAAAGTGCATTTGAACTGTTATTTTATATGATATGAGGAAAACTAATAATTAGTTCTTAACTGTATATAATAATATTTATGTTTTGCAAACGTTATTAGTGTTCTCCATAGATGAATATCACCTAATTATCTTAATGCAACATCCATTCCATAAATTCTATTACAGTTTTAATTATTGACAGTTCACAGATCCAATACATTTCAAACTAAAGACTAATAATTTATGAAAGGAACAAGTAAATCATTGCTTCAGGGTATGTTACTGCTGTCATCATATTTAATTATCATTTTAATTCTAATCTAAATTTATTTTGCAAGTGCAAAGAAATCCTTGGAGATATCTGCACCATATAAATATTTTCATTTTTATATTATTAAATATTTTGCAAGTATGAAAACAACATGTTATTGACCAAATACGGAACAGAATAAAATCCATGTTTTGGGATACGTATGTTATCAGTTTGCTGTGTTAAAGCTGAAAATTATTAAAAGAATTATAAATTGAGTAAAAAAAAATCAAAATGACAGTAATTAATTCATTCCCATACAATATTTGATGTGCGTAGTGGGTATTCTGGAGAAGTGTTCTTCTTTATTTTATAAAGCAAAAAGAATATTAGAATGTTTCTGTTGGATTCACAAAATGCATGCTTTGGAATATTTTAAAGGATGTGTCCTTAAATGCCATGCTACCTCTAAGTATGTAAAATTGTTATCTTTTAATTGTTTCAAATTAAATTGTATTGACCCGAGTCCAGGCCAGGAAAAGTTCATTCTACCTGTATGTAAACCATAACAACAAATGTCAGCCTGTATTTTATATGAGCAAGTATATTTTAATGTATTCAAATATATGCAAACATATATTGGTTATTAAATTTTTATGCAAAATCATTAATTGGCCCAAAGATGACCTAACTAGTACAATATAAGCCCTCTAGGAAATATGGATTTTCATAATTATTTCTGTGTGCTGTCAGTGAATCAATTATTATTGTGCCTACTCTTCGTTTGAAGAAGATTTATCCCGCATTTCAGAATTAATTGCATATTATTTTACTTCTAGGTAGTATGTGTTTTAGAGACTTGATAATTAGAATGGTAGCAGAGTCCATTAATTATAAGGGTGTTGACTATAATTCTTGCAACCAGTTATATTTAACAAGTATTATAGTAGTTGCTGATTTCAAGTATGCTTCATGTTCTATCGTACTGTACAGATGTTTAACTCTCACCTAAATATTGTTATTGGAAAGTAACTAAATTTATGATTTTTTTTGTACCACTATGGAGGTTTTATAGACCTGCGTAGTATATGGTTCACAATATCTGTGCAAAATACTCTGGGTTCTCCCTTAGTTTGTAGTTGAGTTGCTTTATTAGTTAATTGATTTAATGTCGTTAAGACATTAATCCTGTCACTGAAATGAACTGTATTACTGTCAGTTATAATATTTCAAGAATACATAATTCGTAGAACATGTACTTTTTATCGACGAAAATTAAATTCTAATTCAAATTTATTCTCTTGTCTGCAAATGTAACTTAAACTATACGTTAATATTACCTTGAATGTTCACATACTGGTTAACTAACTTGCTTTTAAACTAAACTCAACCGCCCACAAAAGAAACCAAAATTTTCAATCAAAGATTACAGCAGATTATTTGATTATAAGTTTAATTGTTTTGTGTCATAGTTTGAATAAAGAAAGCTGCATTTGTAAGCAATACTTATTATTACATAACACTGCTTTCTCACACATCTGCCGTCATGTTTATATAGTTGACAATTGCCCGTGTCCCCTCAGTGTCAGTGTCAGTCATTTCCCATCAGTTTCTACACACGTACACATCACTACTAACATAACCCGACATGATCTAAAAAAAACAAATCACTGTTTAGATTCGGTTTGAGATGCATGATCAGCGGCTATAATATGCATTTATACATGTAATTTATATAACTTAGTCTCTCGCTTGTCCATCATTGTCCCGTAGATTTATCCCAGACATTAATATATCGTGTCATGTCAAACGTTGTCTCATACATTTATGTATCCTAATCCCAGGTTTCATCAGTCACTTTTGGTCAATTTCAACTCCGTCCACAGCATATACTTTTCCCGTCCTGTTTCCTATGGCACGTTAATCAGCATCCGATTATAGGATAACTAACACAGATAAATAGTGTCAGGACGTTAAGCCACCATCTTTCACAAAATACACCAAGCAAAAAAGCCTTAGGGACCAGACGACGAAGGCTGGTAAAGAACTATATTATAGATAGTGTATTATCATTTATCTTTTTTGCAGATTTCACCAGATCGTCAAACAACATTACCATCGTCCAACACAATCCAGCCAGCACCTATTCCTTTAACAGATGGCGTTTTCCAACCAAAGCATGAAGTTCCTGGTCGACGGGAGTTATTTAACGATTTCATTGTGGTGGCTGTGGTTCCCCTCGCTGCACTTGTTATTCTTCTCGTCTTGTTAAGTAGCCTGTTCTTTGGATTTAGAGAAGGACTGTAAGTAGTATACCTGTCAAGTCTCCCGTGGAGTGACCTCTTGGAATCTGCTTATTCTGTTGTTGTATACACTAAAAGCACCCAAAACTTGCCAGGCTAACTCTATCAAAGCGTCGAATTGTTCGTTTGCTATTTTCAGTAACGTAACTGCTGTTATTCCACAACATTCGTGTGCATAACAGTCAGAATATGAGTAACAGAGATATATGAAAATAAACTCTAATTTTCTATTTCTTGTACCTGCTTTCTGTTATTCAGTATCAGTATTCAAACTGGGACTGATGAGAAATATGTCTCATATATTTGTTTACTGTATACTTGTTAGATAATGACTTCAGATTTAACATAATTATTACGTGCCATTTATATCATACTTTTTCAGAGAAAAAAGAAGCCGACTGACATCTGAGTAAGTACCTGTGTTCATAGTTGTTTGAATCTTGGAAATAAACAAAAAATCAAGTTGTAAATGTCATAAAGTTGTATATAAATTGATTTTTTTTTTTTTGGCTTCTGTTAATATCTCTGGTTATATATTTCTCATGGTAGCAGCATATTAGTGTGTGTGTATAATAAATACAACCTTAAGTTTGCAATCAAACACTGCCAACAGTTGTTTTACGAAGACACTAAAAATGTCAGTTGCTTACATTTATTTTTCCAGCATTCAACTTCAACAATATTCATCTATCCGACGAGCCACGACTAATTTACGTAAAATGTCTGAACACAGGGATGAACCTTCAACAATAACACCTACACCAGGGCTTGCGTCACCTGGTTCTGCTACGTCTCCAGATTTCCAGCCTCGGGACAGATCTACTCCGTTTGGTTATAGCCCTAACACAAGCAGATCAATGCCTCCTCCTCCATATGTACTACCTCCTAGTTTCCCTGCAGAAACCTCTATGATGTAAGTTTCTTCACCCTACACTATTAAGTCACTGCCTGGGAATTCCAAAAAGACTTCCAAAGTAATTCAAACTATTTTTGTCTTCCTCCTCCCATAACTAGCATAAACTGAGCAATTTGACATTTTCTTGACAGAGTAATTGGAACCGTACAGTTTTTATACCAGCTTTACATGTATTCTTTTGAAAGCAATATTGAACATTATCTCCACCAGATGTCACTTATGTACAGTGCTTTATTAAAATTGATTATTACAAGTGTTTTGCATGTAGAAATTACATTCTTGAGATAAGCTAGCCTGTTGGACTACGTATGTAGTTTTATCAGCATTCATTACAGCTATAAATTCTTTCCACAATACTTTAATTTCAGTTCTGAAGAACCAAGTTTTGATAGAGAACAAACAAATTCTAAACTGAGACTGGTCCCAAAAACACCAGCATCCAGAAAAGTTTGAGGTTTACCTTCTGGTAACAATCGGTAGTGCAATATCATGATGTAAGGTTGGACAAATTGTGATATGTCAAGTAGTGTTTTACTTATAAAACAGTTAATGCAATAACATGACAAACACTTCTTAGAATTTTTTCCAAGCATTTTCATAAAATATTTATTTTTAGTAGAGAGATAGCAAGTATGTTGATAGTAGCTCTGATTTGAAAATGTATAGAGTTTATTTAGTTGTCATTATTAAAAATGTATTCTTACAGTGATATATTTCATAAATTGCAAGGGTAAACAATGCTGCACATCCTATAAGGATAGGATAAGCAGCAAAAAGGATGAGAGTATTACTAAAGAGACCAACAGTAAGTACTCTAGTGGTATTTTATATGGTGTTCACAGTATTATAACTCGCACAGGACTGGTTTCAGTCTATGATCTTAATTGAATCTTCTTCAAACATCTTGAACTTTTTTAGGCATTGTATAGAATCTCAGTGTTATTGTCAATACATCATTGCAGTAATGAATGATTTTGTAATATTTGGGTAGATAATCAATGTAGTTTCATAGTACATATTGTGACGTCTTTACAAGTCGTACTTTTTGATTTTATATACAGTTTACAGATGTAATTCTCTGCATATTTCATGCATCATGTGTTATAATTAAAATCGTAAAAGACAAATTTCGACTAATGCATACATGTAATTGTATCTTAAAACATACAAAGAATACCAAAAAGCTAAAAATGTCCACCATATGTATATTATAAAGAAACTTCTTCACAAGTATAAGAAGCAGACACCACAGCCAACAAGTGTTGTATTTGTACCTACAGTACAATCATATCACCGCTGGTTACTAGGTAAGACAACAAAGAATAATTTGTCCCTGCTCTACACCAAAATTTCTCTTTTCATAATTATGCAGATACTACAAGACTTACTCAATAAAGAACTTGCACAAATGCATTGCTTTCTTTACATCTTACAGATTTTCTTGTAATCAAGAACTCTCCATTATAAACAAACAAACAAGGCCATGGCATAAATGCTATGGCATTAGTACCTATTATGACCTTGAGGTCAAAATATTATGTAAAGGTCAAATGTTAGGTTATTTGAAATTATTCACATACATCCAAAAAGGTTTGTATTATATAACTGGGTAATTTTGTTGATTTGTAAACAATCACTGTTATTTACAAAAGTAATCATTAAATATGATAATTTTTAAATGCTATTAGTGAGATGCAAATTGAGAATCGTGAATTCTATTAGTAGAATGCTCCTTCCTTTAAATTTAGCCCTAAGCAGTTGTTACGATATCAGATTTTTAACCTCAACTTTAACCTAAAAACATGTTTTTGATACAAGATGTTTCATTTTAATTACAGGCTGTTATCAGATTAGGTATCAAAACATTAACAAAAGTTTCCAATTGGAGATTTTCTTAAGTTGAAATTATGTGCCATAACAAAAAAATTGACAAAGTTTGTTTATATATATTACGAAAGTCTACATCTATAAAAAATTTCAAATTCGTATGACTGAAAATAACCAACTGATTCCCATTCAAAAATTACTACCCTATTTTACAGACTTGATACCATATAATGCCCATAGGCACTAAATAAATCATTTGTGCTACAAACTACAGAAATTTTACAAAAATGAATAGAGTATTGCTGGGAGGAATGAGAATTGGTGGGTACATCTGGTAAGGAAATTTGCATATCATTCTTGATAAAGTAACTGTACAAACATCCTAATATGTCGCATCCCACTTAACTGTTTATCAAATTCTAAATTATGTTTACTGCCTAGATGGAAGGGTTGAATCATGTTATACAAAAGTTGGACGAAAACCTGGATTACCATAAACTGTTATTAAGTGAAGAATTTCTGTAACCGTGTACAACCATTGACAGATGAATTGCTATCTCAAGGTCTCCCTTGTGCCTCTGATATTTCTTACATCCCATCACAATAAATTCAATTCTCCTCAAAGGACCGCCCCATTAAAAATTACCAGAGGGGACCTGAAACTTATGCTCCACACCATAATTTTAACCGTTACTCCCATAATTAAAACCAACTCGTCAATGTACATTTTCCCTTGATAATTGAATAACCCACGTAAGTATAATTATTTTCAGGTCCCTCATGTGATAACTATTAAAGAACAGCTTACAGTGAAATACATACAAAATATACATACACTATGTAATAATATTAAATACGATATATAATGTCTAAAACCACACTACAGGTTTAATTAAGGCCAACGAATTCAGGGGAATTGGAACCTCTGTCTGCTAAATCCCTCCCACTTATCCCAGAATGCAGAAGAATGATGCCACAGTTCATATCTCGAAATCTTGTTACCTTTTGATTATGTTTTTGTCGATTCAAATAAATTATTTGAAACGGAAAAGTTAAATATCAAGAATTATTCTTTTTGTTGAAATATATTATACCGGCAAGTAGCATAAAGGAAGAGTCAGATAAACATATTTGACAGTAGGTACCAATTTTCCCCTTTCGCCAACTGGCCTAGAAAATGTTTGAATACATATAATATACGTACATAAGTTTAAAAAACATGGTAGACTACATTATACCAACTATCAACATATTTCTCAAAATGTCATTGAGTCCTGCATAACATTCACCTGGCACAACCATATAGAAAATTCCCCCTTGTTCAAGTACTCCAGATTGAAAATCTAAAATTTGCTGCTAGATTCATCAAATGTACCTATTATATACAGTTGTCAATTAGAAGTGGCCAAAATTTGAAATGGGACATTTTCATAGGTACATGTATGTTCAAGAGTATATGCATAATGAACTGGCCAGTGGTCATGCACAAGATGCTGAGTAAGTCCAGCTTACCAACCTACATGTTGATAGGGGGTGAGTCGTAATACTAATTTTTGCACTGACCAATAAATATCACAAACAATATTCCACAATTTACATCACGTGTCTGTTTACCACATAGTATACTCCTAAGCCTTGTATCATCAGGTGATAACCTATACACTATAAAATGATGCAAAACTATATATGCAACTGCAACAAGCAGAAGTTACAACATTGATATACAATATATTTAATTACACTCTATAAAATAATTCAGTTTTGATTATATATACAATATGAGCACCCCAATATGCATTCAACGTATCATTATTTTTATTTACAGATAGATAAAACTAAAACTGGCAAACTGTTTAATGGGCCAAATATATTAACCCTTCCCATGTATCATTTTAAAAAGAGAAAAAAACTTTCTTCAGTGATTCCCAGATCCCTTTTAATTTGCGAATACAATATTCACAAAATTTTAAACCTACCAAAATATTAACCTTCCCCAAGTATCTTATTGCCAAGATGAGCAAAAAATCTGGCGGAAAACTTACCCTTCTATCTACATGGACAATACAGGCATGCCCAATACATCATGTGGGGTGCAAAACCACTTTTAAGTGTAACAGTCCATAACCTTATTACAAAACCTTATATTTAAATATGCTAGTGTGAGTAGGGCTAGCATTAAAATTGCATCCAACAAGTTCTAACAATTAGTGTTAATTTTCATTTAACAACACAACCACAACCTACAGAATAAGTCTATAGTATTAAGGAACTATGTGCATACACACAAAATGTCACGAGTGAGAAATTAAAAGTGCATTTGAAATCACATTACATTACACCATTTATGTTAATGCTGGAATTTTTTGGTTTTAGTACAAAAATTATTGACATAATATATCATTTATAACATTATTTTACAAGAACATGATTGAAATTTTAACAATTATATTAATACTTCTAGACTTTCTGTGGATGAGCGTACTTCTGACATCACTCCTGTCTGTGTTAAACCTTTAGACACCCGTTTCTCGAAACGTTGAAATTGTATTTCCCCGTTTTACTTGAATAACTCTGGTTCCATTAATCTCCGATACCATTACCTGTGCTGGTTCATCAATGCTTGAAACTGTAGTAGATTTACTGGTTATTGAGCTGTTGCACACATTTGATGCTGAAAAATAAACAATGACATCATTTGATGGCATCAAATATTATGGTCAAGAAGATCAACAGAATATATTAAAACTTATAACAGTTTGCATACATAACTGTGGTCACATCACATATTGTACTTTCTCAATCTGTGATGCCATATTTTTAGAATTTGGATGGTAAAAGCTGGTCTATGCATGGCAGTTCAAAATCTACGTTATAAATGTATGTGTAAATATGAACTATGTTGCCACAATAATAACGAAGTTGTGACAGCACAAACTGAAAGGTAAAGTACAATGTGGGACAAGACAAGAAAGTTGCATTTATTATCAATCAATGCAATCTGTAATAAGGAATACATATTAATACAAGAACCAAGATGTTATTGCTCTTAGATACAGACTCGTCTCACTGCTAAAATGTGAATTACTGCAACAAATAACCACAGAAAGGTTTATTTGCTTGGATAAATACACATCTGTTGAAAAGGATTGAGTGTAGAATTTTTAAGCTTGTATGGACATGTACATAAGGAGATGGACCAAATCATACTAGATCTATCAATTGATGATGATCATCAGCAATGAAATGGCAGCTATTATAAAGTTCTGGTAGCAATAATGGTTATGGGATTCAAAGGCCAACACTAGTTTTGCAGGCCATGATGGAGCTATGACACAGAGAACATATGATAACCATACTAGAGATATTTAGCATTAAAGTCAAAAGTAAAAGCATTCAATGCATTACAGTTAATGAAAAATAATGTCAGCCAGATATCAAGAGGATTTTCATTCATTGATAAAGCCTTAAGTTTACACACAGCATCTCTTCTTTTATACACTAATAAAAGCATAAGATCGAGCAATTGCTGTTGAAAAGTGGAAGACGCAGTAACTATAGGCCTTGGCAAAACAGTTCACAACCAGAGAGCATCCGGAATGCAGTAAGCAATAGCCAAAGTAGAAGGCCTTGCATTATGAGAGCTTTGTGGAAGAATACAACCCACATTCATGAGTAGATAACACTAATGGTTTTTATCCTTTTCATTCCAAAAATAATGAATACTGTCCAGCAGGTCAAGTCCAGTGGTGCTCTACAGGATAACGATTAACTTATGCTGGACATGCAACTAAAATATTCCTGATAAAACTAAGCATTCTGAAGGAATGGGGGGTTTAGTGAAAATTTCCATGTGTGGGTATTTGAATCATGCAATGGATAGGTAATATAAAGAATGCTCTACAGCCATAAGATGATATACAGTAATCAGAATAATTTGTGTAAAGCATGCAACAACATCTAAAGTACAATAATAACTCTCAATTTGCAACCTAACTTCTTTTCTGTAGTAAATGTGCACATACAGATTAAAAATCACTATCAAAAACTAAGAAAAAAGTCGACCTGTTTGCTTTAGAAGTTATGAACAGAATATTTACTTTTGAATAATTCAGAATCAAATTTGCAATTGTTGTTATCATAATAAGTGCACGTCTTTTGGCTCACGAGGTGACATTCATATTACTGAGGGCACAGGAGCAACTGGAGTGTCCTAGTATGCTAGGTTGCTCAAAAGAACAACTAAATTTCGAATACATACCACTAGATGCTTTCGTAGGAGGTTTAATTATAAAAATGTGACATAACAAAAAACTTAAATCAACAGGTTTTTCTTCGGGGATAGTTAATTTAGCCAAGAACTGTTCCGATTTGGTTGTACTGGGGATGGAAAAGGCACCTATCAATGTAAAATACAGTTAACGTTTTAGTACACAGTCACAGGAATACATTCGAGACTGACCAACGGTCTTTCTTTATTAGGAGTGTATTCTTCTCTCTCATAGAACTAAATGTGGAACAGCTCTCAGATTTCCTTTTAAGCAAACAATACAAACAGGTGAAATAAAAAATAACAAAGTAAACTTACAACATCAAACATGCAGAGATTATATAATGATGCATTTGCAAGGGCATCCATACTTGGAGGCCGTTGAAAGTGCAGAAAGCTGTTTGTGAGCACTAGGATGTGCAGGAGGATTAATAATGACACAATCATTATCAGTACTTCCGCCATTTTGATTACGCGTGTCATTAGGGCCCGGTGTTTGCTCCGTTGAAACAGCTGATTTTTCTGTGTTCTGGTTAGCAATATCTTCCAGACCGGGTGCAACATAAATTTTTGTAACAAACTTTGGATTATTTTCATTTCCACTAGTAGCAGTGGCTGAAGACTTTGTGGTTTGGGGAGGGCTGTGCGTGGTAACAAGGTCTATAACAACATGCTCTTCATGCACTGCTTTGGTCCCATCCCCATTAGGTGTCAAACAAACACTAGCAGATGGTGCCTGACCTGCTGAACTACCCTTCATAGATTCACTTTCGATAAACTCTGTGCGTGTTTCCCCATTTTCATCGTCTTCCTCTGAGGCAGATGAGCTATGATGTCTACGACGACGACTACGGCGTCTCCACCTTTTCACAACACCACCAGCAACTGCGACATCTTTTGCTACATCATGAAAAGACATTTTGTCAGAACTACCCTTACGACGGAAAGACTGTATCACTACTGGATCTATCGCCTGTTCATGTTGAAATGTGGCGTAATCATGAATATTAATATTTCGCAGATGTTCAGTGCCCACTGTTTCGCCATTGATGGATACCACTCTTTTTGCTTTTCCTTTAGATTCTGATGTTGAATATCGTGCAAATTTGTCTTCCCTTCGCAGATAAAATCGTAGATAAACAGGCTACAACGAATAAAACAAACAAGCTAGAATTGATAATTTCGCCATATAAATTCTCATTCAGTTCCCAGACAAATTCATTTATAACGGAAATCTATGGAATGTCATATTTACCTTATGTGAAACATCCAACTGACAAAACAAGAATACAAATGAAACACAGGATGAGCATAAATATTTGTGGCTCCAAAGACATCAGCACCAGTGAGTTAAGTTATAATTTTCATGAAAGTTCAACGGCTTTTTTAAAAAAAAAAGTGAAATTGTTTTGGAAACCATGAGAAACAGTTTAACTTCAAACTATCCGAGTTCATATCATAGTTGCTTCAAATACGAAATTACAATAATGCGAATTTACATGAAATGTTGACAGATTATACCTTATGATCCCCCATACAGGTTCTATGACCAACTATATGATATTTTGGTTGTCTCTCCGGTGTGTCCTACGGAAATAAAAATAAAACAGTACATAACTTGGATCATGTTAAGTTCTATTAATTGCAACATAAACACAGCTCTTATGTTAACAACTTTTTGTTTTAAAACCAGCTGTAGAAAAAGAAACCCTGTATCTAAAACACATGCTTGGGGTTACAAGTACTTTGTTTTATTATGTTGTTTAATCAACAATGACTGTGTTATCTTGTAAACAAACGTTTCATCAATGTGTCTAACACACTAACGAATCCCTATTAACACTATTTGTAAAACAACTGACATGACCAAGGCTGTCAGGTGAAATAATACAATTATTTTACACTATGACATCTACAAGTACAATGACTGTGTTATTCAAACATGATTTTCACAACAAGCTACCATGTAAAATGTTAAGAATTACTATTTATATAATGGTATACAGAACTTTGAGAGATATTCAGAAGGCCTGCATGATTTTATGAGCTATAGTAGGTTACCTGCAGTAGCAGATTTTTGGCACTACATGATAGCAGAATACGGTCGCACCATCCTGGCACTCGTGTTTTGTTGTACGATATTCCATCGTCTATATCTTCACTAAATGGATACCTATACATAAAAGATATCTTAAGCACACCATATTCTGTGAATAGATACACAAATCTATACTACTAAATCTCGAGTGTCCGTCTGTCACTTTTTCCACCAAATATCTTCAAAACTATTACATGTAGAATCATGATCTTTTCACACATCGTAGGTATCGACGATGGCTCGGGTCCCTCAAATTTTGGGGTCAATCGGTCAACGGTATCATATTTAATGAGGCATTTTTGAAACTCGGCCTTACGTGACCTACATCTCTATCAAGATCTGTGGTTTACCACAGGTGCCGTCTAGTAATTCTATATTACAGAGATTGTTGCTATAAAGACACAATTAAGCTATAAACATAGCTAGAACCTTGCACTTGCTACAGACATGAATTTCTTATTGCAATCCTTTATTAGGACATAACTATACCTCTGTCAAATTGATGACAAAACTGTAATGTGTACTTACGTAGGTGGAAAGTTTATTTCATGTTCAAACAGTCTTGATAAAAATGGCTTCAGCTCTACATCATACTCTGCAACCTAAAACACAATAGTTTTCAACTTAAATTATTTGCTTTTATAATCAAGTTGATGTTGCACTGTTTAACATCTATCTTAACCTTCCACTCTGCAGTAGTACTACTTTAGGAAGTTTGTCAATAGTCAGGCAAGTACAATTCTGCTTGGTGTATTAAAGCATGTGTGTGTATCTGCAAAGAACAATCAATTTGTTTCATTCACTCAGGGTATGGAAGTGGCTCACTTGCTGGCACTCTAATTCCTGTTTGCTGTCAAGTTCACATATATGCAGCATTTTATGAAAACAATTTAACAAGCTAAATGAATATTAAAAATGATGTATTTGATATAAACCTCTTTCCCATCTTCGTCAAAGAAAATTTCTTCTAGTCTGTGATGAGAAAAACTTTTCTTTTCAACACTAAAAATTTCTTTATCACCATTCTTATATGTCAGTTTTGTCAACTCATTGTTCTTTTTGTTTCGTTTTAGTTCCTGACTTAAATTCTTTCCTAATTTCTGAAAGATAACAAAAGTTTTAATACTTTTCCCATGTGTATACAGTCAGCATCAAAATATAACAGATGGTTGTTAATGCATGTACAAAATAAGTACAAATAAACTTACAAGTTTTCTTGTACTCTTTCATAAATATATTCCAAAGAATGCCTCTGTTTTTTAAAATTGGAGCAAATTTTGTCTTTAACTTTGTAGTAAAACATTAGATTTTTTGTACAGGGGAAAAGGAAGGCACCTTCAAAAAGATATGTGGGTAGTGAATGTTAACTCATTCTATGTACATATAATGAAAATATTGTGGGTGATTCAATTTTTGAAAGTGTCCTCTCCTTCGTGTACAAATAATAGCAAAACAGATCAAACACTTAGTAATCATTGTTATTTCCGGAACTGTTACATCAAGTGATAGACAAATACTATTCCATTAAAAATTAGCAGGGAAGGGGGGGTCTGAAAGTATGTTATTCCCCCCCCCCCCCATAGTAATTCAAACTAGCATCACTCCCTCCCATCATAATAAAAGTTAGGCCACTACTACTAAAAAGTTTTTTAACCTTTTTCTCTCACTCTAAATTGACAATCTTTTACCGTATAATCATAATTATTTCAGGTCCCCCCTTATACTTTTTAATGGACAACCTTTTTCTCTCACTCTAAATGGACAATCTTTTACCATATAATCATAATTATTTCAGGTCCCCCCTTATACTTTTTAATGGACAATCCTTTAGTTTACATTCCTTAGCAGTTTTATCCTTAATTAATATTTTTTTACAATAATAAAATTAAACATTAGACGTACTTTCCATTAGATATGAAGAATTCTACTAACCCAGCTAAAAAAGAATGAATTGTTCCTTTCACTCAATGCACAAAAAGCATTCACCTACCTGTACAAGCTTATGACCATCTAACCTAAAGTTGAAATCACCAAATAGGAAATACGGTAATTTTTCTAATTCGTCTGTATCAAATCTGAAAATAGGAAAACAAATTCTTGTCAAGAATATTTAATAACACAAATTACTCATGAGCATCACATTCAGCTGTATAATGCAACAACTTTCAACATATTTAACTGAAATCACTTAACATATCAGAGAAATAAAACCGTTCATTTTCAGTTTTACAGAATGAACTTTAAATTTCACAGGATTCTTAATAGAAATAACACTCATCAGTTCTGTTACAACTATATCTCACTGAATTGTTCAACATAAATCTTCTTGTTGAAAATAACTTACTTATCTAAGGCATATTTAAATGCCCTATGTCTGTAACCAGAATACATTGAAGGAGTTTGTTCTATTGCAGTTAAATTAGATGCATCATGAAACAAGTGTATGTTGATAAGGTCCAGTTTACTGTAAAACAAAATGAATCAAATCATAAATACAGTGACATAAGGCAGCAGTTTCAGGTGCTCTCGTTTCTCTTTCATTATCTTCTACAATGAAATTTTGCAATGATGAGATACCACATACTACCATTCTACAAGCAAGTGACATCATAAGCAACGACAACAGTCAGACAAGATATTTTCTGATTTTAAATTTGTACCCGCTATATCTGTCTAAAAACTCACAAGAACAGCTACATACAAAGGCAGATTACAAAATAACCTTATAAACAAAAACTGCATGACCAGTCATTTCTGATAACTTACACATTATAAAGACACCATCTTGTTCGTAAGTATCCTTTCCTCGACCACCTGGACTAGAAAAACAATAAAACAAATTACATTTTCTACCATTTAGTTAGATTGCTCAACTGTGTCAGTAGTTTATATTTTTCCTAGTATATGTAGCTTAATCCCCAAAAATTAATAACGAATTTTTCAAAATTTTATATATTTTTTTATTTACAGATCTTATGCTGCCATGCACTTTTTTTTGTCTTTTTCATTGCAATTTCAAGTAATGCACTTGGCAATAGAAAAATCTCTTTTTATTTTGCACAAAATATGTTATTTTACATTGCAGTAAAATTCATAAACTGCAATTAGGTAAGAAGGATACTGCGTAGTAATATTGCAGTGAACAGTATTTTGTTTACTACCATGAAGTACTCTTTCTCCTGTTGCAGATTCTATTTCAATATAAAATATTATGAAATTACTGGAACACTTACATCTGGGAAGAAATGTACAGGAAACTTTGCTTTTTCTTTGATTGGCACGTTTTCTATACTCCCTGATAAAACCTCTCTTCCTTCTAACACAACAAAACGGTTTTCTAAAAAAAGGGATGCTGGTATATGTAATTTAAAACTAATTTTTGCATTTTATAAATGTACAGATTATATTGTTACATATCATGGGATTTCCTATGGCCGTAATCATAACTATTCCTACATTACAGCAAAATAAACAAAGTTGAGAAACTGCAATGATAATCATATTTTACCTGTAAAATTCCATATCTTGCAATCTGTCACAATTTCGTGCACAAAATATACATTGCCTAAAGCCTGTAAAAAAGACCAACCAATTACAAGCTTTGTTTTATATAACCATAGTGGTGTCAAGTTCCTGTCCGGAACAAGAGACTCCCATTTCCATCATGTTATTGTCTCAACGTCCAAAGTGTCTATAAAAATCCTTCCAACTTAACAAGTTATATATACATAGCAAAACCAGCAAAGCCAATTTGAATGTTACACCCTGTTTTATGAACCCTTCAATTCTTAATGTTATACTTAATCAGTTCCAAATTATATTGACACAACTGCTGCTCATATATATTGCCAAATGCACAGTTCATGAAGGGTCAAGATTACACACAAAACTGATTGCTTTACAAATTTTTATTTTGCAGTTTCAGAAGCAAGAATTCTGTATTGTTGTGGGGAGTCATATGCACTATGAGTTCATCCCATCAGTCTTCACTACTAAAAGTTGCCTAAAAGATTTTTCCTTCTTGAAGTAGTTATTACAAGTTATGTCCAACACTGGTTCCTCCCAAGGAATGATGCTAATGATTTTGACAGAATTTGCTGGCTTAGATATGAACCAGTCCATTTTAGAAGCTGCCAGTCCAACCATTTCTGGCATACTGATAGAATGGCATACAGTTCGCAGCACATCCCTTGGGTAGTCTTTGCAAGTGGAATTTGTAAAAAAGATCCGAGCAGGAACTATGACGCAGTATAACACTAGAGGTAGACTGATCAGATTAGCTCCCGTCCTGATTAGGTCATATTATTTTCAGGGCTGGTACTTGATATATTATGAAACTCACTTGGTCTGGTGCCCACATAGCTTAGAAATCTATTACAATTACAGTGATTGGTAATTGTTGTACTTCTAAGATTCTAGTAAACTTACAGTAAATTTATCTTCCGCTGTAAAATCTTCATCTAAAAACACCCTGGCACGGTCATACTCTGCTAAATCTTCACACGCCAATAAATGTCTAGAAATATGATATATACCCAACATCACAATCAACACTGGTCCTATTTAAATTCAAATTCTTGAAACATACTGTAAATTATCTTCTTTTTAAAATTGCACAACTACACATTAAGTAAACGCATGCAAAAACTGCATGTATGGAATACACTGCATATAGTTTAGGGACAGCATAAATCTTAACATAGAGCAGCTTTCAGTCAGAATATATATTATGTTTAATCAATGCCCCCTATAATTAGTCCAGGAATACAGAGTTCATCATTCTGAACAATGAAGAGGAGTACATACTGTTCCATATGATTGAGGTAAGAAAGCCAATTAGTGGACAAGGCCTAGCTGAATGTATATTTATGAATAGTTAAGAATAAAATTGGTTATCAGCATTAACTTACTTTACAAAGTCATTAACATGTTGCATTGATTCTTCATAATTTTTGCCACCAACTTCTTGTAAATGTATTGCCAAAAATCCAGGCTTTGTCTCCTTCACAGACTGAAAAACAATAATGTATTTTAGCAAATGATTTTAAAGGTATTAAGCCCTTCATCACTGGCATTTCCAAACAAACACATTAAAGTGTTAAAATATCTGGTATATATCTTCTGCTACTTCAAATTCTGAAATAATCTATTTCTTTTGGCAATCTCTGCTTCTGTTCCCTCTTTTACCCACCAAATAGCTGCTTTGAAATTCCTAATAATTCAACCATCCACAATTACAACTAGATAGCCTTTTAGCAAAGGCAGGGTTGCTCATATTGGCTTTTATGAACGTTACCTGATCTCTA